>OMLM01007218.1:1742-31990 GCA_900302695.1 Helostoma temminkii | reverse complement strand
GGCAAATGGGCAACGTGGTGAAGCCTAAACTGGTGATCAGCGTGAGCGATGGGGTTATTACAATGAAGTCTGAGAGTACGTTCAAGAACACGGAGGTCAAGTTCAAGCTGAACGATGAATTCGATGAAACCACTGCAGACGGACGACAGACCAAGGTGGGTTATCGTTACTGAAAACTCTGACCTCCTCTTACTGAGTCTGACTTATCTGGGAAAAAAATGTCTTTCAGACCGTCATCACTTTTGAAAACGGCAAACTGGTACAGAAACAGATGTGGGACGGAAAGACCACCATATTGGAACGAGAGATCCGAGATGGAAAACTAACAGCTGTGAGTAGTGACTAAGTAGCTGGCTTGGTGTGGTGTATTTATGAAATTAAAAAAACAAAAAAAATTAAACCTTGTTTGAACTACAACGACCTGTATAATTTCTATTCTCTCCAGAGATGTGTCATGGATGAAATTGTTGCAGTGAGGACCTATGAGAAGGTTTAAATCGACACCCAAGATGACTCTGGACCTCTGCAACATCAAATGCACCTTGCTGTTAAACCTTCAATAAAAATGTAAACTCTGAAACTTCAGTGTGCAAGTGTGACTAGAATGTGGGCTTTTTTGTTTTTAAATATAAAGTGGATCGGGTTTAAAAAAAACAAAAAAAACAATCATCGTTGGTTTACTGTTTTAGTAGCTCACAGGGCTTAATGGAGATTTTAACTCACTTTACAAAGTACTGCATGTGTTTGCAATGATCTTGGACACGTACTCAAAGTACAAACATCCACTGACAAACCCAATGGATGTTTGTGCACAAAAGCTTTAATTGCTTAGGGGCCATGGATGCACATTGTATTTTCAATGCCTACCTATTTCAGGAAAATTGGGGCCCAGATTTCCAGGATTTAATCTCTGATCCTGGATGGCTTCCAGACAACAAATGCTGAAAAAGGAAATTGTATAAAGTACCACATTATGCTACATGCAAACTCTCATTTAGGTAGTTTGCACATCTTTGACACATGCATGTTTGAAGTGTTAATGAAAATCACAAGCTGTTAAAAATGGAACAAATGGGTAAAACTTGTAATAAACTGAGGGTTGATGGCATTCTTTCAAATATTTTAGGTTTCTGAGTAGCCCATCCTATTAAGAATTAATCTTATGTGGGCTTTAAGAAACAAGCTACACGTGGTACATAATGGATTAAACACAAAGGCACAGTCAATTCTTAGTTTCATTGGGCTACTCTGTTAGCTTCTAGTTTATATGGAAATACGAGTTTCATCAGCTTTTTAAAAATGTATCAGTTTTATAATGTGTTGCTTTACTTTAGGATCCCTCTGTATTCACTATAGCAATTAATATAAAAAATCAGATCCAATGAGGGAGATGGCATGAGAAGTATTTAAGTTAAAGAATGCTTCAAAAAAACATTTTGGCTTTCTAGATATTCTAAATTGTATTAAATTATTCATGGGGTTTAGTTGAAAACTTAAATGATCAGACATAAAATGAAAGGAACTGCAAGCACAGCAGCTTTATTAGATCTTTACATGGAGTAGCTTTATCCCTTACCCAAGGCAAAGGCTTACCCAGAGCATAAGATACAGCTACATTTGAAAGGAATACAGTAAAATGTACTCCATTAGAAGAGAAAGTGAAAAGACTTCCATGATCTATAAATGGCTATACTCGTAATATTTTTGTGAAACTGCTATTTTGTCTTTATACACCAAAGCATAATGTTAGTGGCATCAGTTGTCTGGTTTTACCTGCTGATACAAAATGTTTTATCTTTAGATCTTATAACAACCTAGTCAGATTTTTTCTGGTAAAGAAATATAAGCCATATGTTCCAATAACGAAACTCCACCATTGTCTAATAAACAGGATTTGATTTTAACTTTTTTACTTAAATAATCTCTCTAAATCTAAATCACAATGCATATTGCTGTTTATCAATGTACTGCTAATATCTATATGTTTACTGTTTAGTTTTGTATTCATGTTTGACTAATTTACTTTGCCTATTTTGCATAAATAGCTATTAAAGATGTATAAATATATGTTATAAATAAATAACACAAAAAATGTGAGACCTGTCTGCAGAAGCCACATGAGGTCTTACATCAAGTCCCACCCTGTCCTGCTTGTTGTCCTACAGACCTTGCACTCACAGCTTCTGATTGGCTGAACACACCTGATCCAGGTAATCAGCAGGACAGTTGGAAAACAAGCAGGACACGGTGCCTTGAGGACCAGGTCCATTTAATACTAAAGTCAGCACACCTGACCCAAATTACAGTCCAATCAAACACGTCATCAAAACCTGTTTTACAGACTTCAGGCTGTTCCCATGACAACGTCAGCGCCTGGTTCTGATTGGTTGTCGTGAACCAAGCAGGTGCTTTAAATATGAAGTTTCGGCTGAGTGTCGATCTCTCCGCGCTTCACCTGGAAACAGTAGATCCTGAAACATCTTGTGTTCGTGAAGGAGCCTGTGCTTCATCATCATGGTTGAGCAGTTTGTTGGAACCTGGACTCTGACTGCCAGCGAGAACTTTGATGAATACATGAAGGCGCTCGGTGAGTTTTTCTTTCTTCAGCATTAGTTCTTGAGACCACACATCCATATAGAAACTGTATCTAATTCAACCTCACTGTGTTGAAGGTGTGAGCTTCGCCACGCGGCAAATGGGCAACGTGGTGAAGCCTAAACTGGTGATCAGCGTGAGCGATGGGGTTATTACAATGAAGTCTGAGAGTACGTTCAAGAACACGGAGGTCAAGTTCAAGCTGAACGATGAATTCGATGAAACCACTGCAGACGGACGACAGACCAAGGTGGGTTATCGTTACTGAAAACTCTGACCTCCTCTCACGAAGTTTAACTTATCTGGCAAAAAACCAAAATGTCTTTCAGACCGTCATCACTTTTGAAAACGGCAAACTTGTACAGAAACAGATGTGGGACGGAAAGACAACCATATTGGAACGAGAGATCCGAGATGGAAAACTAACAGCTGTGAGTAGTGGTTAAGTAGCTGGCTTGGTAAAATTAAATACACTACGTATTTATGTATGTGCTCATGTTTTTCCACCTTGTGTTTAGACTGATGTGTTTAACTTCTAATACTTTTCTCTCCACAGAGATGTGTCATGGATGAAATTGTTGCAGTGAGGACCTATGAGAAGGTTTAATTCATCTATCGGCGTCAACGTTGACCCTGAACATCTCTGCAATACAATGAGTTATTGCGAATAAACTATGAAACTAATCTGTGACCATTTACATTATTTTCGACCATGTGACATTACATTTGGAGGGTGGCATGTCCCGTGTCATTGTATAGGCTTGAGGGGATTTTAAGTAACTTGTCTACAAGCCAAGTAGACACAAAGCTCTTCTGTAAAATCTACATATTTTAGTATTCAGTCATTGAGGGCTAAATCCCTGCTTGGTGTCTTAGCAGTGGCCTTATTTCAAACTTGGTCTTTAAACTTTGACTTACAAGCAATCTGTTCTAATTAATTCCTTGGAGCTGTAAGCTCATAGTTTCAGACGTTCAAGACTTAATGTGAAAGATAACGGTTCTGAATTTATTTCAGTGCTATGCTCATGTCACATGCACATCATGGTTTGACACGGGTCAAACGTCAAGATTTGTGTTTGCCTCAAGCGGCTTGACTCTGACAAGCTACCCGCTGCAGCAACAAACCCTGTCGAAGCACCAACTTTGAGTAATCTCTTGAGTACTAATGCAATGATGAAGCTGCGTGTAAACTCATCCAAATTCTAAAACTACCTTGTAAAAAATTTGCATTACTTCTCGCATGATTTGATCCCTAGGATCTGGAATGTGGTCCCTGCAGCTTCTGAAGTGTCTCCCCCTCGCGGTGGAGTCTTGTAATGGCAGGTAATAAGTGGACGATGCCACTGTATCCTGATAAAAGGGGGGCGATGGAGCCACATTTAATTTAGATTTTGTGAAATTTAGTCGTTGGCAACAAACTACCAACGAATTGTTCTAGTTGTGTATACTCGTACTCAAATAATGCGTTTTGTCACAATGTTTATTTTACCATTACCCCCCTTGGTCCAGATAAAATGATCCGGAATGACGTTTTACGTGACGCGACGCCGTCATCAAATATGGCTGACAAAGACAACACAAACATGGAAGTCGATAAGGAAAAGAATAAATATTTTACTAGCAACGTAAAGCCAGAGGTGGACGAGGTTACCCAAAGATTAGACAACCAGAGTAATGTAGACGGCAGGAAAGACCTGGGTGAAAGTCGCGCCACTACAGAATACTGCGAGAAGCTTCAGGCGTGGATGTGGCAGTACTACACTGGATATGTGAACTGGCAGAGCTGGCTAGCAGCGTCAGCCATGACCTACCCTTACTGTTTACAATCTGCGAGCGGGACGTCAACGACAGTTCTTGATTTCAACTCCCCAAACTGGTGTACCAGTGCGTTTGGTTTTCCGTTGTCGCCTTATCCGCCTCCCGTCACCCCTGCAAGCAGCCGGACGGGAGAGGCCGCAGGCGTGGCTGCAGTGCCCGCTCAGCCGCAGCAACAGCAACCGCAGGAGAACGGGAATGCACAGAGACCAGGTGAAAGCTGCTGTCTTCGGATGGCCCACTGATACCTCCAGGTTATCATAATGTGAACATCTCGCACAGCAGTAACACTGCATAGCCAAAAGTATATGTGTAGTTATTTATGGTCTTGGCTAGACTTGCACAGCTAAGGGGGGATAAAATGCGGCAGTAACGTTATGAGATGATGTGAGCTTTCACCTTTGTGGCAGCTGTGTGAGTAAGGTACTTTTCTGCTTAACAGCGGCATATTTGAGTTATATAAATAAACGATTTTCATTCTTTGTTGTGGAAGATTACAGAAACTTCCGATATCCACCAGTGTAGAATCTAAACACTCCACAGATTTCCACGGGCATTACCTCATTGTAAGCAGCAGCAGTAGTGATGGTTGTATATGCTTCTGGTCATATATTGTACTGTTCCTCTTTTCATCAGGTCGAGAGTATAGTATCCCTTCACCCCTCCAAAGACTTCTGGCTGAGATGGTGGATTTCTTCATATTATTTTTCATCAAAGCAACTATAATCATCAGTATTATGCACCTTAGTGGAATCAAGTGAGTTTATTTAGTTTAAAGTAAAGCAAAGTGTGTGTTTTGTCTCTTTGCAAAAACAAAGTTGTACAGTGCATCCCATTCATTTCAATTTTGTTATGTTGCACCATAACAAAATGGAACCCACTGCATATTCCTTTTGCTTTTCAGGGATGTCTCCAAGTTTGCCATGCATTTTATCGTGGAAGAAATAGACGAGGACACATCAATGGAGGAGCTACAGAAAATGATGCTTGTTGCTCTGGTGTACCGGATATTAGTGTGTTTTTATGAGGTGAGCATTCAAACTGAATTGCCCAAATTCTAATACATGTAAGGTGAAACCAAACAAAGATCTCAACCAGGCATCAACCCAAGTGGTCCTAAAGCACATGTTTGGTTTTTTTTACCCTCTGTCTTGATAAGTGTCCTTTTTGCAGTATTTTTTTTTTATATATATGTTTTGTTTTATTTTTAAACATTTTTATTTTGGTTTATCCCTTTATATTTCAACCAAAAGCATTTTGTACCTATGCCCAACTTCGTGTAAGGGTCCTAATTGTGAGACCACACAAGACCCTGCCCCTCCCACTTTGACTTACCTGGCACGGAAACTACCGTACGCAAATCCAGTGCCTTACTGAGCACCTTCCATACATGTTTTACATCACCTGACTGCCTTTGTCAGTGACAGGTAACAATACTCTGCCCTAAGCTGGTAAATCAATGTGAATTAAATTACAGACAGCGCTAAAGAGAGCAAGAAGCAGGGAGACATATTAAAAATGCTGTGTTGTGCTGATCACTCCCTCACATCTCTCACCTCTGTCCACCTCCACAGTTTATTTATTTTCAACGTTTGTGTTCATATGTTTATCATCAATAAACACTAAAGCAGCATCAGTTGACTGCTGACTCCCTCTATGTAATAAACAATGTAAGAAGAGTAAATTAATATGGTTCAGCTAGCGTTGTATTATGCATGGCCCTGGACTCAACCATAACTGTTTCTTTTTTTGTTGAATTGTTGAAACCATCCACAAAGTTAATGACCGCTCTCATTCCTTTCGTCTATTTAGATTGTGTGCATTTGGGGAGCAGGAGGAGCTACTCCAGGGAAATTTCTTCTTGGACTTAGAGTTGTTACATGTGATTCATCGGTTCTGGTTCAGCCTAACAGGGTGCTGGTTGTGCCTGCGACGAATGTCTCTTTGTCTGCGTGAGTAGCTAGTTTTAAAGGTTTTTCATCAGTAGTTTGGTTTTAAATACAACTAATCATAGTGTTACGTCTTGTATTGTAACTACTGTCTCTGTCTTCCTCGACAGATCAACTGTCCGAGCCTTGAACAAGAACTTTTCAATTGCCTTCTTTTTCCCAGCCTTCATCACACTCCTGTTCTTTCAGCACAACAGGACTGTGTATGATATGGTAGCTGGTACAATTGTTGTAAAGCGCCCCAGGGTCAGATGACGCTGAAGAGCCCATATCACAGTCCTACAATGAGCAGGCACAGTGTGATGTTTTTAATGCCTGCAGAACTCAGACACACTCTTTTAAGGCATCATCTGAACACACAGGAGCATTAAGATCCTGGAATAGAGTTTGATACACATCAGTATGAACTATTTGAGTTCCCTGCAAATTTGCTTTTGTTTTTTTCTGGCAAATACTGTATTTCTGCATGTATGTCTACATGCTACTTTCAGAATTTGTTCCTATGCCAAATTCATCTGTTGTCAAGACAGTAATAATGATGGTATTTTCACAAATGCCTCACTCAGTATTGAAGTTGCTAACAATTCATACATGAGATAACAGTTTCAGTATCTCTTTGTATTAAAAAATAATCTTAAGAGACTTTTCGTTTCAGTTGACCTCTGTCACTGTTTGAGCAGTGAGTAATGCTCGTATTTTTAACAGCTCAAATATTTTGGTCTAACCTTACATCAATTTGTATTGAGGAGAAATGTAAACCTAAACACAACTGTATGCCTCTGACAGCATGTGTGTGATTAAGAAATAATGTATTATGCATTTTATGTGATTAACTGTTTTTTGCATTTAAAGAGATTAAATTAAATCCCTACTAATTTCCTGCATGTCAATCTGATTGTTTTTACAGTATGTTGATACTAGAGGTCACTTTATGTTTCAATTTAAGCGTAATGCAAAAATAAAGTGATAACCTATTTTTAGACTTATAATTCATCAAACCACCAAATAAGCAAGCTTCTAGGCTCTTAACCAAGAAGAGTCAAAGCTGTAATTACTGTCAAATGGTCTTATATAGTAGTGAAAGGGTCTAACTATTTTTGTAAATCAGGAAAAAAAAATCTACTTTCACTTTGTCAGTATATATATAGATATAGATATACAGAGTATATATTGGTGAGCAAAATGTGTAGTGTTATCCATTTGAATATATTGCAGTATAAATTCTTAGAGAAAGATTAGGTATGAGTGTTCAGTTAAATATGTCATAGAAATACAAGCATAATACCTGCAAACCATAAATGCAATTGGGAGAAGCTAATGTTGCAAAATGTGAGGTTACAGAACAAAAAAGAGCAAATTATTGTTAGTTACAAGAATCTGGCTCCATCTAGTGTATGTTTGTGGTCATAAAGACAATTTCACCTGATAAAATGTGAAGCCCACTGGCACTTGCATACTGTACAATATTTTAACTAAAATGATCTATGTGCATATATGTGATTCTGCATATGTGTGATTATGAAAGTCGTTCAGTGCTTCTTTAATGACACAAATTGGATCTTTTTATATTTAGGAACAACCTGAATCAATTTGCTTTCAAGACACTTCTGTTGTCGGAGTTTTCTGGCATGTCACAAAACTTGCAGGAGATTACGGAAGCTCCAGTTGTTGGCAAGTGTTGATGTGGTGAGTGTGTGAGGCCCACTAAGTGGCAGCTTCAGCTGACAGCCACAGATGGTACTCCCAGATTACAGAGCAACCCCCCCTCCACATGCTGCTGCCATGCACCATGCCATTACTGTAGGCAATGGAATAATAAAACTCATAGTCATGAAGAGCTTTACAGAGGACCAGAACAGTGTGGGCAGACAGCACCTACCATCATCATTGTACTGTATACTGATAAGTGAGTGCAGCTCCATTTGGAGTTGAGGCATATTTGTAATCTATTTTATTCTATTTATCTATTTGAAGTTCATTATAATAAATGTACTTAATTATAAGTTCATTATTCAATGTACTTCAAAAGTACATTAATTATAATTTAAGATTTAAAATAACAAAGCACAATCAATTATTAATAAAACAGTAATAATGTATTTAAATCACAGTTGATCATCGTGGTGTCTATAAAGGGAATCTTAATGTGGCACTTGATAACTGACCTGGAGCCACTCGCATATTGTTTACTGTAAAAACAATATGTAAGTTAAATGACCAACTTTATTCATTTAGAATGACAGTTTACTTTTTAATTGGCATCTTGTTTTTCTCCATTTTCTATGTATGTAGTTTGATACCACGCATGACAAATCTAGTTCCTTGCTGACACATGGCATGCCATACGGTACTGAGTTGGTGAACTGTCCAGCCTGAGTTCCTGCCACCATTTCTGGCTCTTTTAACAAGGGAGTCAGCTACAGGCAGCATGTAGGGCTCACAGCTTTCTCTGACAGCCATGTGTCTGTGTCTGAACAGAGATATGTACAGGCCAAAGGGATGAGGTAAACAATCTGGGCTCAACTGAGCTAAAAACATGAACGGTACAGTTTATGTCCTTAAAGTCATTATTTGTTCATTAGAGCTTATGGCAGATGGCTGCTGCTCTTCTCTCTCTTTTTGTCTTACACACACACACACACACACACACACACACATAAAGTAGCCTGAAAACTTGATTGAAAACCTGACTGCAATGTTGCTCAGTGCTACTGCTGTTTCTCCCAGTGTCTGCTCCTGTTGGTATTCCTCTCAAGTGGAGCTGGTAATTACAGGCTGGTTGGGTTTTGCCTCAGTGAGGCAGCCTGGTGATGAAGAGGAGACCTGTTGACTGGGGGGTGAGAGGAACGCTTGCTCTAGCACCAGACCATTCAAGTCACATATAAAAAATATTTTTCTGTTAGGTTTTTAAAGGGCTATGGGAACGCATACTCCCATTAAATACATACAAGTATTCAGACTAATAACTGGTCCAAAACACAGTGACTGAAACTCTTAGAAAACTTTATAAAATAAAGTTATATAATATCTAACTATATAAACGTATAATTCTGGCAAGGATGTTGCTTTGTATAAATCACTGGGTAATGTGAATTTACTACAGCAATAAAATATTGAACTGGTTTCTAGGATAGTGGGAGTGACTATAATATAAATAATCACATTTTCCAGAATAGCACATTGTCCCTGTTGGAGTTCATGTTGCTGTATTAAAAATAGATTTGAATATGAGGCAAGCACAAACTCAAGATGAGAGATGTCAAAGCATAAGGATACACTGTGCATGTTTGCATGTGTGCCGAGAGTGAACAGAACAGTATTCATACCATTTTCTATGACATAACATTAGGTTTCTGGGTGTTTGTGTTTTTGAATACAGTTCTGCTTAAGGCAGCGAGAAGCTTGAGTTGTCAAGACAACCATGGAGGCTGAATTGGTTACTGCAGAGAAATTCAGTCTTTTGTCTTTCCAGGATTATGTTGATTTAGGGCAACAGAATGTTTGATGTAAATTTACTGCACATACTCTGTATGTTTGGTGATAAACAGAAGGGGAGAATTAAGCATAAAAAACACCGTTTATGCCTCCTGATATTATTTGAAAAGTTACTGCAGTCTATCTCTTGTTAAGAGAGACAGCCGTGGTGCCACTTGGCCTGACAACAGTTGCATTATTTACAAAATAAGCACAACAAACAAACAAGAACTCCTCAAAGTGATTCCTGATATAATAATGAACAAAAAAAGTAATGTAATTAACACAGATTATACCACCCTACAATGTCAAAAGTTAATACATATTTGGTTCCGTTTAACTGTAAATCTTAGGTTTTATATTAAAATAATGAATTACAAGGAGCTATGTATGCTAATGTATGATGGAGCCTGTTTTTCTTAACCATTTCTGTAGTAGACACTGTCAGTTCTGCATTTCATCACAAAGGTTAAGGTTCAGTATCTACTGCTCTCTGAACTGCAGCTCAGATGTCACATGAACCTAAATGCTGCCCTCTGTTGAGTGAACCTTGTATTTAACTTACAGTGCTGCAGGCGGGACAAGAGGGCAGGCTTTCACTGCGGTCACTGAGGTCAATTTAGTGGCAATAGGTTTACTTCTTTTGAATATCCAAAACAAGCACGGAGGAAGAAACATATCCATTTTGACAAGTTGTAACTTTTGCTCCCTAATGTCATATATTTTTAAATTAAACATGTAAGGTCTCAGTTCTATTGTCTATCCAGTGTTGCCGATAAAGCACCCAACACATCTCTGTTGAACATCTTTGGAAACAATGATTCAAAAGCAGCAGGAACTTTACTTCTTGGCTGCAAATTGTGCTCAGTTTTTTTAAATTTTTACTCACACACTTCCTGATTCACTCGTTTCATGTGTTCGAACAGACTCAACTGAGTTCCTTCAGTGGCTATATTCCTCCTCCACAAATCACTCCCACCCAATAGTTGCCTAAACTACATTCTGGAGATGTGCGTAAGCACAGGCTTGCTATTTTGAGCTGAATGAAAAGAGTCTTGGCACTTGGTCTCAGGATGAAATCTGTTTTGTTCTGGTGAATTTGGCTTTCACCACATGCACAGTATCTACATGAAACTGAGTCAAACAATTCAGTTTGATGTTGTCTCACAGTAAAACCACAAACATCAGACTTTTATACGTTACGATGACTTTTATATGCTGTCTATCATGCCAAAGGAATCTGTTATCTTTAACAAATACAAATGTCTTTTTTTGCCGGACAGTCTACATTTGTTTTTAAGATGTAAAAAGTTTAAATGGTTGCTCTACTCCCCCACACCAAGCAACCACTGCCACAACTATGAATCACATTGCACTTTGCAATGTTCTGTCAGAAAACGATTCAGGCCCTGAATCAGCAAAGCATTTACTCTGTAAAATAATTAATTTCAGAAGAAATTGATTACATCACAGCTCAGTTTTGTAGGCTTTGTACATAACCATTTGATTAAAGGGCCTTGACCTCATAATAACCTTGAAATTCATAGTTTTGTTTAGCTTATTTTCAAAAGTACCAAGACTACACCAGCTGGTTCTCAGAGTTTCCATTAATTAATTTAATCTTTGGACAAATAATCCGTGGATTTTGTTCAAGGTCATTTTGAACTTTAGGCGGCACTGAACATTTCCTCTATTGTAATTAAAGCTGGAGTTCGATAACAATCTTTGCCCTATTTGACAGTATCTTCTGATGAAACTGTTAAACTGAGTAGATGTAATATTCATACGCATCTTACAAGTGCAGAGGTGAGGTCAGTATCAGGTGCGTGGTGGATTTGTGTCCTTTTGCTCTTTTCATTAACTGCTGAATTCACTGGCTTTCAATAGGCTCTTTCAGCGTGTCATGCTACACCACCATTGAGCCACAGCCACGTTGCCACCCATCTTTCTTAATGAGGACTGGAGACTGTGGAGCTGCCTTGTTGCCATGGCAGCAAGTGCTTTCACATTCTCCCCACATAGTGTGGAGTGTGCATGTTGTTGCCTTCAAACTAGAGCGCGCCGCGGCAGACACAGGTCTGCTCTCAGACAGGACTGAGCAAGGGTTATTTACCTTCTGCTCTGATAACAGATTCCCTCTTAATCCTACCAGCCACACTTAATTTTCCATTCTTTTTTCTAAGGAATGCATACTGTTTTGCATTGGATTCACTGTCATACTGAACTTAGTTTCTATATTACCTCAAACTTTGTTGGTGCAGCTGTGACTCAGGATGATGACTTGATTATTAATCACAGAAATGCTGGTTTGAGACCCACCACACTGAACACCAGGATAGCACCTTGCATCAATTCACATTTGGGTGTGAACTGCAAAGCAATAAGCAAATCTGAAAGCACCATTATATTGATAAAACAACTGATGACACTTACACAAGTAAGTTGTAGATACAATGTCAAGTAGTTTGCTCTTCTACTTCACCACTACAGACAGGGACTACAGAGGTACTATAGTCATTTAATTCATTGCCTCTATGATATCTCAGTTCTTATTTTGGGCTTTTGCTAATTGCTAGTTTTACTTCAATAATGAATCTGCTACCTAACTATCATAGCAAAACAAACCGGTGTTTCCGGAAGTGTTTTTAGAAAATTGCGAATGAGTTAAGACCATAGCGCACCCTGTGAAGCAGCTTGCTATCTCTCACATGTGTCTCTTTTCCATCATGCATGCTCCCGTGTCTTACTAATAAGGATCGGTGTTACATGTCTGGACATGTCTGATGCTTTACAGGAGACTCGCTGTGGATGCATAGTAGAGTGCAGGCAACGATGCTTGGATACATTTTACTGGACACTGCACAATTTCAAGGTAACATGATTCATCTTTTCAGATATAAGTTGAAGTCGTGGTTGAAAAAGTTCCCCCAGAACTGAAAAGGTCAGACAGTGTCGGAACCCGCGGTAACTGCAGCCCACTTGAGTTTTCATGGTGTTTTCCGCTGAAGGCTACAGAGTATGACTTTGAATAAAAGACAGCAGCGAGAGGCTATGAGCACAGGCGTGTTTTTTTTTAAGATGGAGGAACGTAAGCATAATAAAAGAGTCGCTGAGATGGTGAAGTAGAGTGCTGCTGCTGCAGGTCCGACTGCATTAGCATCGTTACTATTAGTCAGTAGCTGTAGCTTTCAGTTGTTAATGTGTGTAAGATGACAGGTGTTGTTATAGTATGCAGGACTCTCTGTCATGATGTGTGCACCACACTGAGGAATGGGGAACACTTGCAGTCACTGTAGCCCCTAGTTATGTGTGTAAAAGAACACATGCAACCAGGCCAGCAAAACACACTGTCAGGTTCGCATTCCTGGTGTGTTACAGTACAAATACAAGATAGATTCAACGTGCAGTCTCACTCTTATACTATGCTATCATGTACACTGAACATTTTTCTCTGTGCAGCTCAAGCCGGATTTGTGAATTCTCACAGGAAAGATAATTTCAGCTCAGTTGGCTGACATTATTTCTGACCTTCAATTTACAGCGAGGCATTTCAAGAGAAGGAAACCACAATCTCTTGTAGCTGCCCTTATGCATCATGTGGAGGTTCTGTTGCTTTCTATTCCTTTGCTATAGAGATTGTGTAGTTATTGAGATTTACATTGGTTTCTTTGGACAAATATGACTCACAGTAGGAAGATGAGACTGTAGCTCCTTGGTAAGAAGGACACACAAATCAATAACTGTGGAAACACATCATATCACTTCTGCTATTCAGTACGTGTGTGGATCACGTGCACTAGATTTAGGTCTTTGTCACTGAGGTTGCTGCACTTTACAACAAACAATGGCTCTGCAGACAATATAGAAAAAATGTACCTGGGAACTATATGTTCTAAACATAACCTAACCATAAACCGTTGTCTGCATAAAACAAGTTTGCTTGGTTGGACAACAGTGATTTGCAATGCTCTGGATTGGTTAAGCACAAAAGAGCAGAAGGTAGGTTAAGGAGTGTAAGTAAGTAAAATAATCTTTGAAAATGTATTTTTTCCTTTGTAGTGTACATTACAACTCTTGTTCTCGGGTGCAGCAGTGAGAAAGTATAACCCGTCCCAAGAGCCATTGTAGGTGTAATAATATTCACTATATGCGTGTTATAGACATTGTGTGACTTGTTATATTCTTTGTATTTTCTCTAGATGAAGATGACACCCTGCCTGCAAAGGAACAGATAACTGGCTGGCCTGGTGTTAAAGTGCTTGTCTGCAGCTTTACTACTGTGTGCTATACAGGGTAAGAAGAGGGCCTTCGGGTGAGGACAGCCCCTGTGCAAGCGGCTGGGCGGAGTGTCTTTATCAGCACTGCCTGACTGCAATGAGAGAAATATCTTTGGGGAAGAGATGGGGAGGCCGGGGACACCCAGAGGGGTGACATGTTTCTCTGAGTTACTTTGCAGCTGTGACTCTGTAATTGTAGGGCAGCTCACGAGGCGGATTAGAAAGAGGTTTGTCTCTACTGGGAAAATGCATGCGAACATGAACAAGATTGAAGCAGCGCATTAAAAAAGCTTTGGCGTGCTAACACACAGAACAATTAATCCTCTGTTGGTTGAGTGCATGTACTGTGTCTGCATGTATATGCCAATGTGAATATCCCACAGTTATTCACATTCATGCAGTATGTCTGTCTGAGCAAACCCTCACTGAATCTCCAGCTCTCTCTCCCTCCCTCACCCTCGTCTGTTGCTCCCTCCCTCTCTGTGTGAGCGTAGTCTGGGCGCTGAGCCAAGTAGAGTGTGTTTTTTTGAATGAATACCTGATGTGGCTGATGAGGCTGGCTGGGGGAGGAGCTGTGTCAGTGGAGTACTGAGAGAGAAAGAAAGAGGAGGGAGGGAGATAGAGATGGAAAGGGTGAGAGGCAGAAACACAGAGAGAGAGAGAAGCAGCCAGGCAGAGAGCGAGCTGGTGGTCTGGTGGCCTTGCATAACACACGTCGAAGCAGCCTTGCACGCAGGATTTGGTGTGAGCTTCAGCAGTGGGGAACTTCCTTTACCGTCATCTTGTTGCAGGGGCACCGTAGCCTCCTAACCGGAGAGTCCAGAGAGGAAGGCAGAGCTGGAGCAGCTACAGCTCAGGTTCCAGGAGAGGAGAGCACAAAGGAGAGATTCAGGAAGAGGAGTCCTAGGAAACACGTCTCCAACACTTAGACACACAGACACACAGACACACACACACTGAGAGGCAGGAAGAATCCTTGGACATGCTCTGCAAGCAGTGGCTATGAAGAGACTGGTGAGCTATTCTTAGTACTCTAACCAGAGGAAGGAAGGAGGAGGGGGGTTGTCTCTTTTCTTTTTGATTTGTGGCATTGTAGTATTTTCTGCCCTGCTACTACACTCATGCACTCTCACTGTCATTACAAAATCCCCAGAGGCTACAGTCACAGCATCTGTCATAGTTGTAGGATCTAACAGTATTGACCCTGTTTGGTCGTAGTGGTACTTGACGCCTGCGTACACATTTCTGCTTGTATTCTGTGTGATCGGTGTGTGTCGAGCAGTGATGCAGAACTCTGGAGTTATTGTGAAGACAAACAGCCTGAACCCCACTGCCTGTTCTTACTGTCTGCTTTAGTCTGCCACACGGTCGGTCCGCCTCTTAAAGGCACATGCACCACTGTTGTAGAGAGAGGGGGCAGTAAAATGGCTCTTTTGGCTATAAGAAAAAGCAGTACACTATATTGATCTGCTATGTGGTTAAAGCAGATGTGTTTGTGAGGGGGATGAAGTGAGGTTCTGTTTTGATGCAGCAAATCACACATATATGCGTGTACATATTGTCTACCACTGTACCTCCCCCTCTACTTCATGCCAGAGCTCAGATTGATAATGATGTTTTTGTTTTCTATATATAGACATTTGCCTTACAGAATATTCACTGTGTATCTATGCTTGGTCTAGCAGGTGAGACATGATGTATAGCAGTATTAAAAAAGGTTTACCACCCCAGGGTCAATGCATTAGCTTTTTCTATTAGTATTTTGCTTAAAAGATACTCAAGACACTGTCACATCATAGTTTTGATGCCTTTCTATTTCCTGCATCACCTGCTGCAGAGAAATATTATTGCTATGAAGCTGTGGATTCATGCAAGGAGTAAATAGTGGGTCTGGGAGCATGACAGAAGACTCAGGACCCAGGGAGAGGGAGTAAAGGTGGGTGACTGGTGGAGCTAGTGACTGCTGCGTAAGAGAGGCAATGTAACTCCGCTGGGGGGACTCTCACCTGGAGACAGAGAGCAGGCTGAACGAAAACATGATCTCATTTGGGCTCCTGTGCATGCAGTAGCAGCAGACACATACTGTTGCACAAACCTAGCCGTGACGTTTGTGAAGCTTTTTGTGTGGGAGTATGAAAGAGGATAGCATGCAAGGCTGACTTTATCACTCTGTGTCAGTTGAAAAGCATCAGCGTGATGAGCCCCCCTCCCTCCGTTGCCACCTCTTCATACATGTCTCAGTGGTGACAGTCATAGCCCTGTGGACTGACTCAGGGGTCTCATGCTGTCTGGCTCTGTGTGTCATTCATGTCTTGAAAGCTTGCCTTTGTTCTCCACAGTATCATGCAGACTGTATGTTTGTTGGTGTCAGTGTTCTAATAATAGGCTGACGCTGGAAAATCTGGAGAGGCTTTTGGTTGCTGAGCTGTCTGTGTGTGAGATCATGTGCAGAGAGGCAGTGTACAGGTCAAATGAGGAAAGGAGACATTGTTTTAGAGCATCCTGTTGTATCAGTGAACTGTTGACACTAGTGCTCTGTTTTATGGCATTTCGAAGTCACAGCGTGCTGGCTTTGTCTTGCGGTTGTGCTGTAATCATAGGAGGTACTTGTGCTTCAGATGTGATGTCATTACAGTGCTGACATGGTGTTGCTGAGGTGGGGTTGTTGCCACTGAGCGGTGCTGCACAGCGTAGCTCAGACTGTAGTGGCGGCTGTGTTGCTGATTGGGGATCTCTCGGTGAGGTGGGGGCTATGGCGCTCTGATGCTGCAGGCGCTGCTCAATGTGGGTCAGGAGAGGCAGCATTCTGTCTTCTCCCCATTCCCCATTCCCTCTCTCACTTTCCCATTCCTAATCTTCTTTCTTCTCTTTACTTCCTTTCCTCCTTCTTTGCAGTTCTGTCATCTTAGATTGCCTTTCTCCCTCTCCTCCCCCCCCACCCTCCTCTTTCTGTTTCTGTTTCTCTCCAGCTCTGCTGCTCTCCTCCTTTGTTACATCTGGTGACTCTACCAGGCTGTATGGTTATGGTTATTGCACCATTTGAGGTTTTGCTACTTTTGGAGGCAGTGACCTTGTCAAAGCCAGCATTAGAGGTAGATGCTTCTAAATAGAAATTGACCAAGGTCACCTTCTTTGTTCCTTTCTGTTCCGTGTTTATGTAACATGTCTGCTGTAGCTACCCTCCTGTGTATTTATGTGTAAAATGAAAATATGATTCAACCACGTCAAATAGCCCGGCTCCTCTCAATGCATCATAGGGGAGAAATGTGAATAGATGGATGTGTGAGTGCCGTTCTCTGTGGTGCCTCTGGCTAATGAACAACTTAAGAGTCCTGTGCATTGACAGATTCACAGATAAGCCTGCAGAAAAGACCAGTTAGTATAAAAAATAAGCTTTGCACAAAATAAGTTTGTGGGAAGTTAAATAACTTTTAATAACACACCTATTATATATCTCCTTATTTTCAGTAATGCCCCCACTACTAGCTGGGGTTCTTTAGTATTCATTTATCCCAGCCAGCAGCTCTAAAAGGTCAGCTCATTCATTGTTTGTTGTCCATTTTGTATTCCCTTGAACTTTGAAACACCACTCAAATAGGGTACAGCGGAAAGCCATTGTTAAAATATTTTCAACTACTTCAATGATGGCAACAATGAGCCATTTATACATTTTACTGAATGTTCTATAATAAAATTTCAAGCCATATTGTTTTCACATTATTTTTCTAATGTGTCCACTGACCCAGAGTTCCTGTCTGGAGGTGGATGTTATATTTACAGTAGCCCCACTGACTCAATACTAGGCCTTGGAGTGTTAAAACAAAGAAAAGAAACCATAAGCTGCTCTGAGGCTGTTACTCTTTATCATTATTCTTTCAGTCTGCTCTGCTTTCTTACCCTGAAGCTTGGTGCAAGATAACAGCCAAAAGCAAAACGCGTACACTTACCCTGTACAAAGCACACACACACACACACACACACGCACACACACACGCACACATTTACAGTTCAGGAAACTCCTACCCAGTCCTGAAAACATTAAAGTACCTTTTCCACATTATGTAAATGATGACACACAATGTTGTACTATACCTCTCTGTCAGAGCTCTCCAGCTCTATATCTGTGTGTCATAAGTCATTACTCATGAAAAACATGGTTGAGTTAGTCCACGTAGATCCTCAGTGGAAATATTCAGAGGTTGATCTTGGAGAAATGTAGTACACAGAATGGCCTAACTGTTGTGTTCAAGTGAATTAGAAAAAAATGAAAAATAAATTGTACCACATGTACCACCTTGTGGCAAGACAAAGTACTACATCTTCACAAATATGAATGCAGGATTTTTAAAGTGAAGTATTAATTTGGTGTTTGCTGTTTTGCTTTTGCAGGAACATTTTGTGAATACGGGTCATACATCTTCAATAAAAGCTGTGCTTACTGAGCCTGTCCTGCAGTGCAATGAGACCAAAATGAAATTTATGTCCAGTTTATTTGTGTAATTCAAGTGCAGAAGATGCCTTTGAAATCTATAAGGCATATGATTAAGAGTTTTTATTGTAACTGCACATAACATATCTCATTTGAGCCTCTCTCTTTGTTGTCAGGTTGCTGCTGACATCGTGGAAGAGGCGGATAAGTCAGCAATGATTCCTCATGAAGTCTATGGAGCTCATTTTGTGAGCTGGAGTGACTCCATCTTTTCTGGTCTGCGACCTGGAGCCGTCTATCAGTGAACAAAAAGCCCCCAGAGTCATACAGCAAACAGCGGCAGCCCTGCACATAACCACAGGGTGGAGGTGAGAAAGAGATAAAGCACCCTCAGAAGAAGTGAAAGGCAGAGCCGGGGAATATTAAAACCACACTGGCGCAATGAAATCCAACCAGGAGCGGAGTAATGGGTGCCTTCCTCCTAAGAAGCGTGAGATCCTGGCTCTTGAGCAGAGGCCAGTTGTAGTAGCCACAGCTACACCTCCTGCTGCAGTAGTGAGCAACAGTCCTCACACAGAGAACCTAGCATGGTTGGCCAGTGTAGCCAGTGAACGCTGCAAATCCAGGGATGCAGAGAGCCCAAGATGTCCCATCTCCTCCACTTCCTCCTCTTCTCCTTCCACTTCTATCCCTGCCCCAGCCACTCCACTGTCTGCAGTACCCCTGGCCTCTCTGCCAGCAGTCTACCCCACAGCCATTCCCCAGCAGGCTGGGACTATCCAGTTTGCTCAGCTGGGACCCAACGTGCAGTTCATCAGCTCTGGACCCTATGCTGGCTACATCTCCTCTCACATCATCTCAACAAATGCTAGCTCTGTGCCTAACAGCTCTGCCATAGTGGGACAGCGTCCACAGCTGGATGGTTACACCACTGCCCTCATTTCTCCCAACACCAAAGGGGAGCAGCAGTTTCAAATAGGCCTGTCCCCAACAGAACTGACTCCTGTGTCGCTGCCAAGTTCTTCCCAAGTCACCAGTCAGTACATCCACCTAGACAGCAGAACACCTCTGACTGTCAGCGGAAACGCTGTCACTTCACCTGCGGCCCATCTCCAGCTGCACCCTCATACAGCTGTCCTCCCTCAAACACTTACCCTTGCTCCCTCGCAGCTGGTGGTTCAGTACGCGGATGGTTCAGCTGGAAAGAAGCCTGAGGGGCATACTAAAGCTTTACTGAACGGGGAATTGGAGGTGGTCAAACAGGCAAAAACTCCCAGTCAGCCAGCAAACCATCAGCAGGTTCAGAGCTATGAGGCAAGGCATATCCTCCTGCCTGCAGACTATGCCCCAAATCCTGCAGGACTTCAGACCTCCTTGGTGCTGGTGGCTCAGCCCAACCATGGAGCTGAACATGAATCTGGCTCAAATAAGATTTCCCTAGTCCAGACTGAGAAAGGAGGCATCTGTTTGGGGAAACCAGTGTCCAGGTCTTCTTCTTTCACCTCCCTCTCTTCCTCAGAGGTAGTGAAGTCTGTTGATCCTCATACTGTCATCCAGACCACTCTACCCCCTGAGGAGCTGCCAGCTAGTCTTTACTCATCCACACAGCCACCCATCATCGGCTATATCACCAGTGCAAATCAACATGCTGTCAGCTACCATGCAGCACTGCCCCAGCACCTGGTCATCCCAAGTGGCCAGTCCCTCCTGATCCCAGTCAGTGGCGCAAATAATGGCACAGAAATTGAGGTTAATCGCACTGTAAGCACCCTGACTGATACAACTACCCCTCAAATATCTACCGCAATGCCGCATGCCTATCTGGCCACAGCACTGTCTAAGTGTGAGGCACTTGGGCCAGATGTAAATCAGCCACCTCCTGCCATTGCACAGGCTCCATCACTGCCAGCCCTGCCCTCAAACCCGGCTCCAGCAGTGGTGCCAGCTCCTTCCCCATCTCCTCTTCTTGTCTCCACCCCAGCCCCTGTTTCTATTCAAGCCTCCCCCTGCATCTCCTCTCCCTCTTCCCCTGTGGCACTTCCTCCCTTCTTTATGCGAGGCTCCATTATCCAGCTGGCTGATGGAGAGTTGAAGCGCGTTGAAGACCTCAAGACAGAGGACTTCATCCAGAGTGCTGAGATTAGCAATGAGCTCAAGATTGACTCCAGTACTGTGGAGCGTATTGACAGTGGGCAAACTCCAAACGCTGTGGTCATACAATTTTCTGTGGGAGAGCTCAAAGCCCAGGTATGTTGTTCCTGATTCAGCATTCTTGTTTGATTATTCATGAATATAATGCCTAATGTCACAATGTGTATGATAGTATAAAAACCTGTAATTAATAAATATTTAGTTGATTATGTGATTTATATAATCACATAATCATTTTAATATTAGGGTATGACATTTTACAGTTTTAAACTTTTCAGGGTTGAACCTGGAGCTACAACCACTGTTATTTGATCATTTACACTTCACGTATTTTTAATACTATGACAAGTAAAAATGTTACCTGCAAAAAAACGTGTTGTTGTTCTACAAACAAAAGCATATGCCAGAAGAATATTAAGACTCGTGCTGTAATCCAACACATATAGTTCCTTTCTCAATTTCCTACATATACTTTAGTCTATATCAAGCTACGTGCTAACTGTGTTTGTGTCCTTATCCAGGTGTGTGTAGAAGTGCTGGTGGAGTACCCCTTCTTTGTATTTGGTCAAGGCTGGTCATCCTGCTGCCCAGACAGAACCACCCAACTGTTCGAGCTGTCCTGTGCTAAGCTGTGTGTGGGTGATGTGTGCGTGTCCCTGACCCTACGCGGCTTGAAGAATGGTTCTTTAACAGACAGCCAGGCTTTGGGAACCAAGCTGAAGACTGGCCACCTCTCTGACTCCTGTAACACTTTGGATGCCACTATCAGAAACAATATGAGTCCAAATCCTGCAGGCACTAACAGTGGCCTACTAATGAAGGCTTCAAATGGAGACAGGCTGGAGAGGGAGCAGGTGACTGGATCAGGACTAGAGCTACAACAAGGATTGGGACTAGTTCCAGGAACAGCAGAGGGGATATTCGTAACTGGACCAACACTTGCAGTCTCTGGGACTGGAGAAGTAAGACAGGAATCAGTAAAAACAGACTTGCCTGCTCTTACCAAAGTACAATGTGGTGATCCAGAGAGACTCATAGTCCGCAAGAGGCGCTGGTCAGCTCCAGAGAGAGACCAGACCGAGAGAGCTGAGGAGGAGCCTCCTCTGACTCTGCCAAAACCCTCCTTCATCCCTCAGGAGGTTAAAATCAGCATTGAGGGCCACTCTAGTGCTGGGAGTGAAATGCGCTTGAACAAGAGAGTAGACTGTTGAGAAAACTTTAAGGAATTTTAAATACCTGTGGTTTGCTCTGTGTTGATCCTGTCTCTTTTCTTTCTATCCAGACTACTGTAATATAGACAGAGTTTACACAGTATTTACCTGTTTCTGTTCTTTGACACAAATCTAATATCTACAATGAAGTACAGCAGAGCGCCTTCAAAGTGGTATCACACCTGAAATCAGTGCAATCAATGCTGAAAGCAAAAATAAATGCAGTGTGAATGTTGAGTATGAATGGCAGTCAGACACTGAGAGACAAATTTGACTTGTGTGTCACCTATCATAAGCTGGATCTCCTCTGTCATGAGGCTTTTTGGATGCAGACAGCCATGCCTCTTATCACAAAACAAGCACAGACGCCGATGTCAGGGTGTAGAAACCATATTTTGACTCTTGTTTCTCTGTTAATTTGGTTTGTAGTGATGTTTATGAGTGGTTGGTAACATGGAGCTAATAGACCTTTGGTGTTTTGGTGATGTTGCTCATTCATCATGGCTGTGATCTTTGCTGCCTTGTGTATATGATGAGATTCTGAGTTTTATTTTATTACTACATTTTTATTTTCATGCCATTACTGGTGTGTGCTACTGCTGTTGGCCTCTGCCACCATGGCTATGTGCCTGTGTGTTGGTTTGTGTGTAGTTTTGCTGTGTGGTTGTCAAGCAGAGCACAGGAGGCAGGCTTGTGTGCAGTTGCTACAGTTGTTGTTAGCTTGACAGTGCAGCCTACGAATATGAAAACTGATAAAGCCTGAATGTAAACCACAGAATTTCCCCGCGATACTGACTCATGAATCCATGTATGTGCAGTTGTGCTGAGTATGCTGACAATTTGATACCAGTGGTTTTGCAATATGTAAGTGACAGCAGTTGTGCATGGGTGCATTCCTCTGATTAAATTTCACATTAAACAGAACATTGATAGTTTAATTGCAAAGCCTCATAATTGATTATCAAGATCAGCAAGTGTCTGTAGTTTGTTTTTAGCCACGTCTTTAGCCATCATATAAACAATAGTTGGCTAACGGCAGTAATTGATTTTTTTAGCCACTTGGAAGCAGAACTGCAAATTGTTAAGACAATGTGTCATAAAGTTGATATGACAAGCTCGTTGGATAGTAATTGCATAATCACAACATTTGCATTCTTTTGGAGCTGGAGCTGAAATGTATGTGTAGGGCTGAGAGGAACTGCAGAGCTGGGGAATAATCTTATGGATCAAACAATTCAAAAAGCAACTTGAAATGTAAACATGTTATACAAAAAAAAAACAAAATGCATAGTACTGATATAGTATTGATCTTGCCAGTCTCACAGAAACAACAGCTTTAGCTATACACCATTCACAGCAGCCTGTGGTTGCTTGGGTTTTACCATTACAACCTATTTTCCTCAATAGGTCCTAGGAGGTGAGTGGTGTTCTGATGGAAACGGTTTTTATTCTGTTAGATACACATCATTTCTTTCTTAGAGTAGAGCCAAAATAAATATCCTACAGTTCATACTCAGGAACAGTGCGTATTGGAATGTGTGTAAACAGACAGTGTGTGGTGTGCATGTGTACGTGTGTGTAGGCCTGAGACAGTACGTGCATATCCACAATCACGTGTATGTGTGTGTCCTTGGCAGCAGCACTTTGATGAAGCATCCAGCAGGAGCATGGTGGCAGCAGCAGCGGTTGTGCCCCTGATCTAATGAGAATAATCAACTGACTGTTTCTCATCACATCATGTCCTACAGGTTTATGATTGAGAGAAAATGTTATATATTGGAGCAGGGAATGTAAACACACATCTGACAAACTATCTCAACTTTATTTTTGATGATTGAGAGAGCTACTATTCAGAGAAAGAAAGAGAGTTGTAGAGTTAACTAGCCAGCTATCGCTGATTGTGTACAGTAAGTAGAATCCTAAAAAGTGTACAGTGTGTGTATAGATATTCTAACCCTTATGTAGTCTATGTACTGTATGTGCCACAGCGCCTCCTTCTTCAATCATTCCATTAACTCACCAATATCCTGTGGTTCTGCGATTGTTTTTGTCAGTTCAGGTATTGATATAATGTTCATGAATGTGCTTCTACGTTCTTGGGAACATTTAAAGTGCATAATTTGGCCTCCTCAGAATTTGGTTTGACTTGCACATATGTGAATATGGACTGCAATGTATCATAATAGCCATTAACCTTTTATAACTCCTGAAAGATGTTTATTGTAAACCTAGTAACCAGACTGTTCTCTTCTGTTTGTGTTTGACTGCTCAGGCTAAACACTGCCCAGTGACTGTTTTCCTTCAAAACTATGTGGTCTTATATTCTTCACTGTCACAAAATAGAGCTACTGTTTCACCAATTTGTATTGTTAGCCATTTTTCTCTCTATGGGCCTGGCCTGTCTTTGTACTTTCCTTCAAGAAATAGTTATTTTCCAAATGCAGACCTGAAATGACACTATGACACAGACAAATCTACATGGGATTTATGCTTAAAAGATATTTCTGTTTTTCTGGTGAAAAGACCAAAGCCATCAGTTCATTACTTTTAGATCCCTGTCCTATCTGTGGTACTCAGTCCTAAGCTTATTCATTCCTACTGAAAACACAGACCTTTAAAAGCTGGTTACAGTATGTAGGCTAGTTTCATTTTTACAAAGACTAAATACAGTTCTTTAAACATATAGGACACAGTAGTTTTAGCTAACAGTACTCGAACAAGATTGTATTGTGCATTTGTTGAGTAATATTTTCAGTTATGGACTGATGCATTTGATGCTCTAGTAAGCATCAGGACGCATTGTGTGAAACTGACTAAACATTAGTCCACGTTCATGATAATGGTGGCACATTTGTGGCTTATTTGCATGTGTTTTTACTAGTTCAATCACAACAATCATGGTCCATGACACCATGACACATAATGTACACCAGACTTTGGCTACTCACACAGTTCTTGTTCATGCATTGTTGGTTTTGGTCTTTGGTGAGAAAAATAATATTCAGTGTTATCCTTTAAAAGCCCTGCACATCTACACACTTATTTTGAATAGTTATATTGTAGCTCAGATTGACGCTGGTGGGAGCTACAATATCCGGTGATACAAACTCATTGTAACTTTAAGAATGACAAAGGTGGACATTGTCCTGCTTCAATGGCACAAAAGCACCATTTGTGTTTGACCAAATTGGGCAAAAACAGTTAAAATACTTGTGTAGGTAAACCACGGGTGTCTAGTGGCTTTAAGTTGATCTCTTTATGAACCTTTTGGAAAGGCTTAATAACATTACACCACCATTTCTGATAAATATGCTTAAAACTGTTCCCATAATATATACAATTTTCAGAGCCTTTCTGAATATAGGTGAATATGGCATATAAGCACTGCCTTGTGGTGATCTGTGAAATTGCACTTTGATAAAAGGGGTGATGGTGAAGGGTGTTCTACTTTAACAAATACACAGAAGTAATGTATAGCATGTCTGAGAGAAATTGTACACTAACAGTACAACATCTCAATTTGTAAATAGCCAAAGTCTTCCATTAAAATGTTGGTGTGATGTTGTCACCAGTATAGAAGATAAATACTGATCCCAGTGTACAGACCTTTTTATTTTGGAGGATACACCATCATTTATTTGACAGAAATACAGGATATTGCTTCACCTAAGATATTTTCTTTTGCACCAGCTAAAAGAATAATCCAGGAAATTATGGGAGTAAAGGACTTTTTAAAACATTTTGTAATTTGGGTCTGGTTGTTGGATAAATCTCTATACGTACAGTATGTAGTATCAATAATGTTCCCTTATTTTGATGGTGTTGAGATTTGCTAGTCAGAAACTGTTAAATCTTTACTTCAAATGTTTGATTTTACATTTGATGAAATATATTCAAAGAAATAAAGACTCTAAAGAAAACAAACACAATATGTCTTTGGAAATTCCTCCTTCCAAGAAGATGTTTACATTCATCCTTTAAGATTTATTGTCATCCAAGTTTAATTTTTGTCTTGTCTAGAAAGGGGATGAGCAAGAGGGAGGCAGAGCAAGTCTTCGCAGTATGTGGTTTGCCAGCTGCATGACTTTGTTTCAATTCAATATATTCAGTTTATTTATATAGTGCCAATTCACAACAAAAAATCATCTCAAGGCCCTTCACAATAAAAGGTTTAAGAGCTTACAGAATTTAACAATACAGCTATATGAAAATATATAGAAAATCCAACAAATCTCCCTGAATACTTACCAGTGAAAACTTTCCTCTGAAACACACAATATAACAGGTTCTCTGCACACATTCTTACCCTTGAGAGATGACAATCTAATGCAACAGTAAAAGAAGAAAAATTATACCTAAACTGATCAATTTTTACAACCATAATTCTCATCAATATAATGGATAGAAAACAGCCCTTATAAACAAGTAATTATTGTCATTCACCTTAGTCAAGACCTTAGGTTGAAAGAAACAACAGAATGCATATCGATTACTTGCTATGTGTTTCAAAAAGATCTGGTTTTCTGCTGCACGTCTTATTCTGAAGATGTCCATGGGTTATTTGCGTTGCACTCAGCAAGTTTAGCAATTTTTGCTAAATTTGCTAAATATATATCCTCAAATATTGTAGGACATGTGGTATAAAGTCTGCAAAGGCTACATCTCCATGCATGCAGTAATTTAAGGAACTTATGCTGTATTGCTTTTAACATTCAGCTGTAGCTTCCTTTGTAGTATTGCAATGACCAGTAAGAAAGAAATAACTAAAAACTTGCTTGAGACATGTTGTCCCAAAGGAAAAATTACTATTAAACACAAAGGTTAATTTAACTGAAATGTGCAATCAGCAGTTAAAAACCCTGAACTCACTGCTCAGAAATTCAAAAATGTCCATTCATCCTATCATCTAAGTTTTCAATGTTTATTGTATTGTATGTTGAAATTACATGATGACCATAGTTTTGTTCAACTCATAGCCACAAGAGGTCCCTGTCCTACCTCTCTGTGGCTTCTTCAGGTTTCAGTATGTTACTACAGAAACAGACTTTCAGGTTTACTTCTACACAGAGACACCGGAGAAAGCAAGTGCTTCCTCTGAGGTGGTAACATAATCTAAAGCGCTGCTAAACAAGACTGAATGGAAATGATACTAAAATCTATCTATATATAATATATGTGTGTCTGTATCTGTCTTTGGTACTGCTTTCATTCCAGAAGAGCAAACTCACTAATATATAATGAACCTAATTCTTAACAAGGTGCTGAACACTGTGAAATCATGATCATCAAATTGAATGGTGCATGTACAGCACAGGTACAGTCACTTCATGCTTTAGAGGACAATGTCAGTTACCCAATAAACTCAATAAAATGATGAGAATAAATAATCAAACACACACAAACAACTTTATTCTAATGAAACTTCACACTTGATAAAAAAGACAAACAAGATTCAAAGATGACACTTTTAAAGTTAGTTGTAAATTCAGGGTTGCTGATGCTTTGACTGTGTGTTCTGCCTCCATGTGCATGATAAACAAATGACAACATTAATGTATACAGTCTTATGATAGCAGTGTATACAATCTTTTACCATTTTTGAAATGAGCTGACCTTGCTTGGCTTCAGCTGTGGATGCATGGTCTGTTTCTTCACAGATAAACGTCTACAGTTATTCTATCAAGACAGTAATAAGTTATTTGTAATTAGTCTCCTCACTTCATTCTTTTTTAAATGTTATGTGGTGGCTTAAGTCTAAACAATTGCTTTTGTTGTTCAACCATACTAATATCTAATAAACCAATCACTTATATACATAAACAATGGAAACATTAAGCTCTTATAAAATAATGCCAGTGTAAACAAGCTTCAGTATCACACATCACCCAAATATTGCACATACATTCATAAATATACACATTAACTTTGTGCCACTTGACTACATCGTATGTGAGGATTCTGTATACAGCCCAGTTTGAAGAAAATTAGGATAAATTAAATCAGATGGGGAAAGAATTCAGTTAGTGAATGAAAGGATGACACGAGAGGCACCTAATTACGACACACGTACAATACCTGCACGCGCACACACACACACACACACACACACACACACACACACACTTGTCTTTCTGTCTTTGTGGGGAAACTCACTGATGTAATACTCTCCCTAGCTCCTTTCCCTAATCCAAAACATCACAACTAAATTCCTAACCCTGACCAAAACCTAATTCTAACCCCCCCCCCTTGAAGCTGTGAGGACGAGCTGAATTAATTAATTAATTAATTTCTCCAAAATGTCCTGACTCTGTCACTATGTGGAAAATACACACACACACACACACACACACACACACACACACACACACACACACACACACACACACACACACACACACACACACACACACACACAAAACACTTGTGCATAGATCTCAAGTCTCTTTGTGCCATGTTCAGTTACCAAAACATTTAAAGCCTTGTCTTCACAGTAAAGTCAAATTTGTCTTTAGTTCTGGTTCTTCATCACAACTAATAAACAATGGACATGTTTGTGCTGAGCCTGTTAAGCTGTTCTGTCTGGACTGAACCTCATAATTGGGTTCTAATCTGTGTGGCGCTGCAGCCTTCGATCTGTCCTTTCAGTCAGTTTCAATAACAGAAGACCTCTAGACAAGGAATGTAGAATGTCTGACTACTGCAGATCTCTGATTTTAGTTGCTCTGAAGGTGCATATCCCTCTGATCAGGAACTGTCATAAATCATCTTAGGCATCCCCTGTTTGATCAGACGTTAGCTGCTCCTGGTCAGAGACATCATCATCAGCCGGTGGCCGCGCCCGGTCAAAGAAACCACACTGAGGACAGCACATTAACCAATTACAATGGGATTGAATAATTAAACATTCCATAAAACATGATGAGAATGATGGATGACATTACAGGCACTTCTGCCTCAGAGAAAAAACAAACAAAAATCTATTCAAAGAAACAAATTAAAGTCCAATATTGGCACACACATAAATTATGTTCACAATAAGTGTACATAAAGTTTTATTTGCAAATGTATGTGTGTGTATGTGTACCTTCCACATGGCGAGTGTCAGCATGGCCAGAACCAGCAGCCCCAGCAGGATTGCGAGGATGATGACCCAGAGTGGAACCGCAAATGACACGTCAGGAGTTCCCCATAACACCATGGTCCCCATCTGCAATACACAGATAGTTTCATATATTTTATGCAAGTGTTGATACATATCTGTTGCTTTCATTTCATTTATCAAGACACAAACACTTATTTTATTCGATTATTTCCTTAATCTTACTGAGGTGGTGTGTTCGGGCAGGGTGGGGGGTTGGATTCGGTACGGCATGGATGTGACCATGTAAGACACAGTAGAGCTGAGGATGTAGGGGTCATTACGCCGCTGCAAGACAAACATAGCATTGTTATTTAAAAGTTTCCATTGACCAATCTTGTTTTAACAATTACATGTTTTTTTCTTAATCTTTAAACTTTGAACCTAAGTTAAAATGTACAAAAATCCTTTGCTCCGATCATTTAAATATCTAGAACTCCAAGACAACTGAGCAAACTCCATCTGCTGAGGAACATCATGTGGCAATGTCAAAAGGCCCAGAGTGGACCATATTGTGAGAAAGGTCAAGAATAAAGTTTAAAGTTTAAAGTTAGTTCAGTTTCATTGCATAGTAGTAAACTCCAAAAAAGAGTGATGAACCTTACGGAATAAACTTCGAAAGGAATTAAGGAAGACACTAACCAGCAGGAATGTATGAACCCAGAGCCTTGATCGAATCTTGACCACCGCGCTCTGCCCTCGATCTAACCGTCCGACCACACACATGATTCTCAGACAGGAGATATTCGTGCAATTCTGCAGAGACAGGACATGAGAAGAGGAAACAGACAATAGAGTGAGCTGAGAAACATTATACACATTTGAATCACTAACAAACATTTGGTTTAAATTGTTTTCTTGAGACAATGTGCATGCATGTGTGACTCACCAAGGTTTTACCACTATAACTCTGGGCAGCAGTCAGGGCTCGTTTGTGGCGGTGAGAAGAAGCGCTGGTGTTTCTCAAGAAACCCAGTAATTCAGGTGTGTCCTGGAGGCTGGAGATCTGAGCCAGACAAGGAGAGAATGAAACAGTGAGAGTTGTTAACACTTAATTATGTCCTTTTGCAACTGAAAATGATAAATCTACATTTAAAAAAATATAAATTAAATGTTTATATTCTTTCTTGTATTTCCTCCAGTTACATTTTATACATTTATAATATAATCAAATATCAGCTAGTGATGTCTGTATTGCACATGGGCTCT
>OMLM01007211.1:3336-25289 GCA_900302695.1 Helostoma temminkii | reverse complement strand
TTTAATTTTTAATTTTTTGGTGCATTAACATGTGTGTGTGTGTGTGTGTGTGTGTGTGTGTGTGTGTGTGTGTGTCCACTTTAATATCCCAGTGATGTTCATTGATTTAACTTTGTTAGAAATCAGTGAGACACAGAGAAGAAAGATGCAAACAAGAGTTCCAGAGCTTCCTGTGTTTGTTGAGTCTAAAATCATCTTGTCAGCTCTCAGAGTTCACACAGCTCTTCTCTCTGATCACACTGTGATGGATCTTTCGAGATTAGACTCTGAGTCTGGTTCTGCACCTGAATCTAGAACTTTCTTGGTCCATAGCTGACTCCTGCAGGTGGTCTGCCCAACACAGGGGGTCCAGTGAGTAATGTTTCTTAATGGGTCTTAGTCCTTTCTAGTTTCAGGGTGCAGGTCACTGTTTGTTTCATGGTGAAAGTTTTACTGAGGTTTCTTTCCAATGTTTTAGTGTAAATACATATAGCTGTCATTCCTCTATCGTAATGTTTGTTTTCATTAGTGTCATGAAACCAGTCAGTCAGTTCCTCATTCCAGTCAGTCTTCTCCACAACAGGTTACTCCCCCAACAACAGGTTGTGCCTCACACTGTCTTATTGCATTCAACTGAAAAAAAAGAGACTTAATTTTAGCATACTAAAGTGTACTACAACGTACTTGCAGCCTCACTAATAGTTTACTTAACGTGTGCTTTTTGGAGCAAAAACCTTTTTTTACTAAATGTATTTAAGTTGTATTTAAGTTACACAAAAGCATAATTTTGTGTACAGAATGTTCTTAGTGTACTAAAGTGGAACAACTTGAAGTCTACTTATAGTAGGTGTGTTTATATACTAATGGTTTACAAAGTGTTTGGTGGAATTGAAGTGTTAAAATGTTAGAATTTAATCCTATTTATTTGTTATAACCAATTGTGGTCTGTATTCAGTGTCAAGGCTGAAACAAATCTTTAGAATAATAAATCTAAAACTGATCAGTAACTATGAGATTGAGGGACAATATGTGGTTGAGTTGTGCTCTGAGTGAAGCACTTTATCAATAATTGTTGTTCAGGTGTATTTGTAGAAGTATGAAGTTAGTGTACTTTTACTGCATGAAGACATATTTCAAGATTATTTTTAACTTAATTGTTTTGCCTGTTACAGCTGCTCTCTCATCAAAGAAAGGAAAGAAAAGAACCACTCATAGAAAGATCCATTACAACACAATTAACAAAGAGAACACATTAACACAATTAAAAATGCAGTAGGTGGAGAAGTTGTACAGTCTAATGGTCACTGGGAGGAAGGATCTCCTGTGTAGCTCTGTGGGGCAGTTGACATTGATCAGTCTCTGACTGAACATGCTCCTCTGTCCAGTCAGAACACTGTGAAGTGGGTGGGAGGTATTGTCCAGAATCGAGAGGAGTTTGGACAACATCCTTCTTCCACAGTGTGAAGAGGGTCCAGCTGCACGCCCAAAGCAGAACCAGACCTCCTGATTAATTTATCCAATCTGTTTGTGTCTGCAGATTTCATGCTCTTGCCCAGCAGATTACAGCATAAAAGATGACACTGGCCACCACAGACTCATAGAACATGCGCAGCATGGTGCTGCAGACTTTGAAAGACTCCTCATAAAATATAGTCTGCTCTGGGCTTTTTTGTAGGTCGCTGCAGAGTGTGGTGTCCAATCCAGTTTATTGTCCAAGTGGACTCCCAGGTATTTGTATTCTGGTACCATCTCCACCTGCTCCCTCTGTATAGAGAGAGGAGTAGCAGGAGTTCTGGACCACAACCAGTTCTTTTGTTTTATTGATGTTGAGCTGGAGATGGTTCAGCCCACACCAGTCCACAAAACTGTCCACTACTCCTTGGTGCTCTGTGATGTCTCCACCCTATACAACTTACACAGTCATCAGAGAACCCCTGAAGGTGGCAGGACTCTGAGTTGTATTTTATTTTCATTACCTGAAATAACCTAGGTTTTTCCTAGTCTCAGCATCTTAGTCTCTTAGTCTCAAATGAATAGATCCATGGTCCAGAAAACATCTGCGTGCAACGTCTGCGTGCTGGACAAAGTTAAATGTTTTTACTTAGAACTTTCCTGATGAAAACAGCCTTTAACTGAATTGATGAGAGTGGAGTCAGAAACTTGTGATCAATCTTTCTGCAGTTTGCTGCTGAACAAATTATTTTTAAAACTGGAGGTTTGCAATTCACATCACAAAGTCAAACATACTATCATGTCTGACTCACTGACTGTTGACCCCTGCAGGTTATCAATGCCATTATTATTATACCATTTTCAGTCACCATTGTTTCATGCTATCAAGTGTTTGCTTCAGGTGTAAATCCGAAATGTGGATGAACTACCACTCAATCCAATAAGATTATTTCTGTCTTTAAGAAATATTTTTATAAGTAAAAAGAGCATGAATCTGAGCTTAAGTAAAAATTAATTGCTTTAGTCCCTTGGCAGCACATGAGAAACGTGGGGATAGGAAATCTTCAATTAAGCATTGCTGTTGTCTTTCCATACATCCTCTGAGTTTAAAAAAAGTCTCCTTATTAGCATGCCCCAATAACAAAAATGCAGAGCAATGCTACAGCCAATGGTACATAACATGACTGGCATTAAGATCTCTCATATTAAAATGATCTGCCAAACATGCCTTGTAAAAAAAAGCCTTGAATGAATGTCATATGTCTTAAAAATCAGATCACATCTCTCTTATACACACACCAACCATCAGAAGTTTGAATACACACAGGAATGAGTTTTCATGGAAAGATCACTATATTCAGCTATGTTACCATCATTGCTAAAAGGGTTTTCTAATGGTCAACATAGCCATTTCTATGGTGTATTTTGACTGTGTATTTGACTGTATTCTGAGCTGTTGTTCCTTAAAGGGAAAAAATGACTCTGTATATTTGCACTTCTGAAAGTAAAAGCACATTCAATATTCCAATTTGAATTGTTAATGGGAAAAGTCAAGAAGAAGCCAAAAGATGTTGAAATGGTTTGAGTGTATGTGACAAAAATATCTTTGTGCAGAATTTGTGAGCTGCAACTGTACCATGAACAAGACAGTGATTTTGTCTAACTGCACAATATTGGTTCAAGCTCACCTTCTGCAGGTTGATAAGGTCACTTGAGCCAGGAGATGCTTCCCATGAGTACCTCTCTAACTCAACTTCAAGCACTGCCTTTAAAAGAACAAATTTTCTCCATAGGTTCAGAAACAGTTGCATATTATTTCCACATGCCTTGAGATTATAGCTCAGCGATACACGTTTCTTCTTTTCTCTGATTCAGGCTTGCAGCCATTTACCCTGATGAAGGGAGTCTCTCAACTGGTTGAAAGGACAGGAGAGAAATATAGTAGTCAGACTCTGTACAATAATATCAAGTGTTTAAGGCTGAATCTAAGAGTGGGTCTGTATTAAATACAATACACTTGTCATGCAGAACATAGTTCTACATCTGTGCTCTATACTCTTTCATGAGTATGGAACACAACAACACAACAAACAAGACGAAAAGACAAAGCTTTGGCACAGTCTTCCTTTTTCAGTTCGATGTTCTTCGTCCATCCACACTTGTAAGAAATATCTGAAGGCGTACATGTTTTCATTGGCCTTTAGTTGTACTTACTGGTCTCCTGTGCCTTCTCTTCTTTCTTTCTCTCTTGTTCCCATAGTTGACTTCCTCCCTCTCTATCTAGCCATTCCTGACAAGGAGGTGGATTCTTCTGGTAAGCAGTCAGTGGCCCTGCCAACTGACTTTTTCTCTGCTGCTTGTTTTTGTTCCTCTTTATCACTTTACACCCACTCACACAACTGGTCAAGGCAGATGGCCGTGCACTCTGAGCCTGGTTCTGCTGGAGGTTTCAACCCTTAAAGGAACTGTTGCCGCTCCACTGTCACTTTGTACTTGCTCAAGTTTATTAATAATTTATTTTGTTTTCTGTGCGTTTGTTTTTACACTCAAAGCAAATTGGTCATCTCTGGTTGTTTTTAAAGGTGCTGTATAAACAAAGTGTTTTGAATTAAATTGAACTGAATAGCATGCTGTGTATGGTGTCATAGGCTCAGAAACAGTTGCATATTATTTCCACATGCCTTGAGATTATAGCTCAGCAATATTATAGCTCAGCAATACTTGTTTCTTCTAGTAAAAAAGTAATACTGCAGACTGGTTTAAATCATCAGTTTTTCTATTCCCTTTGGTCTCCCTTTGGTAAGATACATATATAATAGTACTGTATAGTATATATGTATCTGAGATTTCTGCTTCCACTACTACTACACTGAATAACATTCTGGTGCTGAAACCACAAAAGATGATATCTGCGAAATGTGATTAACCATAGCTTTTGGTTAATTTTAATTTCAGACTTGGCTGAACTCAGTCAAGTCAAGGTCATGGTTCAAACGAAATTAACTTATGTTATGACGTATGGATGCATGTACAGTGCATTCTCTTTGCTGTCTGCATGCATACTTATGTGGTGTCCTTGTGTGCTATATATGGTTTTATTGCTTATGTTGTAATACTACACTGCTACAAGTTTTTGCAAAAAGCAAACGACAACAAAACCCACAAAGCCAAACAAATTCCATTCCCCTTTCTTCCTTGTCTAAACATCTGATTACCTCTTTTGAAATCTCAATTTCTGTGCTGTAGTGAGACTTTGTGTGGTGTATTCCATCATTCATAGCTTGTACAGCCTCACATTAACCTGAACCTTGCCTGAAGTCTGTTCTCTGCTCTATGGATAAATCTCTCTAAATTTGCAAGGGGTCAAAACAATCAAAATGAAAAGAATAAAATGCAAGAAAGACTAACTCAAGAATTTATTAATGCTACCCAAGACGGTCCTTTCAATCAAGCCCTTGACAACCCCCATGACTGCTTCCCTCTAGAACACACACATTCAAACACATAATAAACTTGAAAATATTTATGTCTATGAAGGAGGTTAAATTATAATGGTTCATACATTTTGACCCCATGTCCTGCAAATCCCCAATAGTTCATACCATAAGTTAAATTACAGACAAGTGCCCCTTTTAATGATAATTCCCTTCAACTGTGGATTTTGAGAGTATTTTTGGCTGCAGTGAAATTGCATTTAAAGAGCTATGATGCATTTCATTGTACCTAAGATGAGGTGACCATCACAAAGGTTTGAACTGTCATATTAATTTAATTCCTTGCTTTGCTGTACATTAAAAATAGCAATCCACATATGTTTTTATTAAAACCATGTGACAATGTTGACAATGCATGTAAAACAATCTGGGGTTTTTTTTTTGGTGAAAGTGGGTAAAAATGTATACTTTTCTAGCGCAATATCTTTCATTTTGAAAAAAAAAAAGCAGGAATAGCCTTTAAACTGGGATTCAGATGACTTGTCCATGTCATCAACCACTCCTTGGCTACGCTGATGAGAGTGTAGAAGTAGTCATGGTAGGGTACATCAACTTTAGCATGAATAAGGCAGCACTCACAAAAAAATTCTGCTGACAATACTGTACAAGTAAGAGCTTTTGGGATTAGCATGTAATGCCACAATATTTAACGGTTCATTAATTCAACAGTATGTAAAATATTAGTGATTCAACTGAAATAATTCACATAATATTTTACAGGTCAAAAACTTGTCCTACTCCAACATAACATTTGCCATCCAGGATAAATTGTATATAGCTCGTTATCTACTAGCTGTGTGAAGTGCAATGCATTCATGTGAAAGAGGCACAGTTGTTAATTAAAGGTGCCATTGCACGTGTTCCATCTCATATCAGATATGATATATATACAGTATATATATATATATAGACAAAGATGTGCAATGTGGTTGTTAAACCTCTGGGATAAAAGGGACACATGGTGTTGCATTTTGATTCACCTTCCATCTGAAAATCAATAATTAAAAGATTGTTTATTTGTCTCATTGGGTTGATTTCCTTCAGACAGGAACACATATTCCTAACCTTTCAGTGCTTGAACATTTTGCACTTGAAACACTTTAAACATTGTGTTTTGAGACAAGGGTTTGACAGTTGTGAAGTTGTACTGTATTTCTAACTGATGGCATTAAGCTATCTCACAAGCAAAAAATCAACACAAACCAGGAGGGAGAACAAGAAAAGAGCAATTTTCACACAGCAAAGGAATTATGAGGTATTTGTTGTTTAATGACTTTACCCGGAAACTTCTGCTGCTCCTGAAAGTCCCTTATGAACTCAGATTCAGTAAATAGTAACTCATACATCTGGTCCACTGCTGCTTGCCTCTTGCCTTTTTGCCTCTTTGCCTCTGGCCTGATGAAAAGCTTGCACCTCACCTGCACAAAATTGTGTTTCTATGAGTGGGGTTTGGAGGGTTTTAGAGTTTTGTTCTGATTGGACAGATTGTGTTCAGACTATATTTCTGACTGGGCTCTGGTTCATAAAAAATACAGTATAGCGCAGGTCAGTCATAAGTTGCCAAAAAACAGAACAAAAAACCAAAAAAATCTATACTATACAAATATACTATAGTCCTCATATCAGTGTGGCACAGGTTTTTATGCCAGTTGCCCATCCTGACACAACCCTTTTCCACCAATTGTGGGACTGCCAGTCCCTTGATTTCATTTACATATTAATCATACTTTATTTAAGAAACCCCCTTATGTAAGCTATTGTTCAGTCTGTTCTCGGTGAATGCATGTTTCATACCTAAAGCTTTGAGTGTTGTCAATCTCACCTATTCTAGGGGAGCATTCTGCCATATGTGTACATCATTATGTATGTACAATCCCTCGCCTCAAATGAGGTAAAAAACTGCTGAAAGGGCATAGTTAAAAACAATGCCTGGATGGCAATGGGAATGAAATGAGCTGTCTTAAGTTTGAAAGACGAGCAGATAATAATTATTGGTGCCGATGTTTGGGCTTGTTTGCAAAAGTTCATTGTATTTTTTGGGTTTGTTCTCTATCTCCTGTCTCACCCCATTATACCTTCAGAGGCAGAATTTGCCTTTTATGCGAAGGTTGGCACGTAACTACCAGGACTCCATGATGAACTCCTAATAAACTTATGGTTAAACTTTTTTAACCATAAGGTTTTTCTCTCTTCATTATTTAAAATGTGTCATTATAAAAATCTGTGTGCTAAAGTGACATCATAGTCCCTATAATTCATGTGTAACTAGTGGGCCTGGACTTCCCTTATTCTGCATTACAGTGGATGCATCTAAATGATTCAGGTTTTAAAAGAAACTGATGAGTGAGAGGTATGTAACTGCAAAAAGTAAGCAAGTGGTTTTGAAAAATGTTTTGAAATTGCATGAATATGGGAATTACATTCAACATTTAAATATGAAACATCGTTTTTTGCTAAATAGAGCAAAATTTAGCTGTTAATTTGTACATGCAAATAAATAAAATTGGTGCCCCATATGTGGTGATAAAGCACATCACACTGCACCCAGCGCAAGTCATGAGCTGTCACTTCACTTAGTCACCAACACCACTTAAGGTCTTTATACTTATAAATATCTAACTTAACTGAGCAGTAAAGCCAAAATAAAGACTTGCTGCTAAGACGGAGAAATTTATGGAGTAAACAAAGCCAATTAACATCAACATACAACTAAAAGGAATGCCAATAGGATTGTTCACTTGAGAAAAGTGTCCTCACTGAAGTCCCCTACTGGAAGATGTAGAAACAAGATGTGGAAACAAATCAAGTTCTTTGAGAGGCAGAGGCATCCTTTCAAAATATCCTGTTGCAGGGCACAAGAGTAATGCATTAGACTGACCCACAATGAGGCGTCCTGTATCAGGCAACTGCTTAAAAATCTTCCTGAAGTCCTGTGCTGTTTGTAGATGGGGCTTAATACTGGTAGAGAGACACTGACACAAATGACAAATGAAATTAGAGAAAAAAAGTGTGTAGAAACTCTATGCAGATTAGGTAATTTTAGTTTTTAAGTTGCAAAAAATTTACATGCTATAGAGTATTTTCAGCTACAATAGATAAAGGAATAGTTGACTGCAATATGACAACTATTGAATAAATTGCCATGGGATTTCAAGCAGACAGTCTTGGTTCTTGTGAGCTATCTAGGATTTCATCAAGTTCCAAGTTTCAGTCTGATCACTGCATCATTTATTACCATTATGAAGAATTATTTACCTCATCCTTCGCTGTACTTTGTGTCTTGCGTGTTAGTAAATCCTAAAATGCAAACAAACTAAAAGAATGAATTTAAGAGCCCATCCTAAGGTCCAATGTCAGACAGATTTGGAAATATTTTAAAGAATCAGTATTGGTTAAATATGCTCCAGTCCCTCAGGCTGTCATACCTTTTATGACATTATATCAGACAAATGCATATTAAATACTTAAAAATAACAAAGATGAACTTTTAGGCTAAAATCTGGTTTACACAACTACCATGATGTAGCCTAAACAAAGACATGATTCTGCAGTGAACTGTATCTGAAGGAAATGGACATAAAGACATGGACAAAATGACAGAAGGGTCCCTTCTGTCAAAGAAAATAAAACTCACAATGTTCACTAAAATAACATAAAGCTGGCAAAAGTAATAATAGCAATATTAAATAAAAATGTACAGAAAATCAACTAATGAAAATCAGACATTGCTTTTGAATTGTGGTTTAATGAGAAGCATTTTAAAAAACAAATGACACAGACCTGGACAAAAATGATGGTGCCCTGCAGATTAAGCTTATAGTTAGAGCTGGTTCAGGGGACTCTGAACCGGACTCTGAACTCCCTCTATTTCTTTTCTGCAGGTATCATCGGTCCTGGAATTGTGTATTTTGCAGTGTTCAATTGCTGGCCCATCCAACCCGCCAAGTGTGTTGTTGATGCTTGTTGTAGTTACTGGTTTTGTGACCTGCTGTTCTTTTCACTCCTTTTTTTTTCCCACTTACCCCAACCAGTTGAGGCCGATGGCTGCCCACATTGAGCCTGGTTCTGCTGGAGGTTTCTTCCTCTCTTAAAAAGGGAGTTTTTCCCTCTCCACTGTCGCCTAGTGCTTGCTAAAGGGGGATTTGTTGGGTTTTCTATATTATTCTATCTGTATTAGTTGTACTGTTAAATTCTGTAAGGTCTTAACCTGTACATTGTAAACTGCCTTGAGATTACTTTTGTTGTGAATTGGCGCTATATATATAAACTTATTTAAACAACAAGAATCTGATAAAACTACTCTATTGTATTTTTAAATAATTACACTCTTATGTAATGTATAATTTACAGTATTTCTGGAGATTGTGTATTCTCTTAGAAAGTGATAGAAAAAGGGTATATTTAGAGTGGGTGTCATTTAGGTAAAAAATACCCAAATAACATCCGCTCTTTCATCTTCATCTTGTAAGAAACATAATGTTTTTCCTTCCTAACATCCTAAACCAGCCTTATCTTCAACACTTTATTAAGTCTGGCAGTTTGGCTGTTGGTTTGGAGTTGAAATCCTGATGTTAAGTTTTAAGACTCTAAACAAATTGGCTGGGGTTTAGAATATATCTCACTGATTAAAAGAATCTTGACTATCTAAGAACTGCAAAACGACTGAAACTTTGCCATGCCCAGTGGGGACACTCGTACAGATTGGCTCCAAGAACAACAAAGCGGATGCAATTCAACAATCTGTCTAATGCTCCATCTCCCTCTGCCTGCCCTGACAACTGCATATACATTCCTAATATGCAGGAACCATGGGCCAACACTTATCATTTTAGATGTCCAACCGAGTAAAGGTGGCAAGTACCTATAAGAGTTTAAAGGCAGAGTATATTAGGGGCAGACCATAACGATTTTTTATTATAATCTGTTTTAATTTACCAAGATCTATGTATGGCCACAACCCATCATCCACCTTGCCCATGAAAAATTATTTGGCTGCTGGTGTTGCAGCTTTTTCCAGCCAGGATGAGTGGGTAGTAAATAATAAATATATTAGGTACTCACGGTACTAGTAGATGGAGTTATTATTAATGGTCAACAGATGGCAGGAGAGTACAGATGGTGGATGCTGGTAGGAGAGCGGAGAGAGATTGGTACTACAAAGATGGCAGACCGGAAGTGGGGACGAACATCAACGGGTGAGTACTTCACTGTAGTTGCGAGCCATTGTAAGATGGCGGCCCAATGGTGCGAGAATGGGGTTTTGTCCAGTGGATTCTGGTTTGCTGTGGGGAACAGACTGTGGAGGAGGTGAGTAAACAGCTGAGTAGTAAAGTTTCCACAAGCACACACTTCAATATATCAGCCAAATTCACAATCCCAGTATCAAAGTCCCTATAGCCAGCCTGACATCATTCAAAGAGAGCGGAGCTTCAGTCTGCGATCCTGCAATCAATGTTAGTTAGGCAATCCAGCATCATACACATAGAGAGAAACAGAACCGTATCCACAATCCTATAAGGAGTGTTAATAGGGCATATGGTACCCGGACCAGGTCTATGGTACAGTCATAGGGCAGATAAAGACAGAGAGGTTGTACAAGCTTTGCTAAAAGATCTACATAGACAAGAGGAACAAGTCAGGGAAGTAAATGGTCTGCACTTATATAGCGCTTTTCTACCTCATGGGTACTCAAAGCGCTTTGACACTAGTTCCCATTCACCCACACAAGCAAACACACATTCATACACCGATGGCACAGCTGCTATGCAGCTGACCAGACTCATCAGGGGCAACTTGGGTTTCAGTGTCTTGCCCAAGGACACTTCAACATATGACTGGAAGAGCTGGGAATCAAACCACTGATCCTATGACTGGTAGACGACTGCTCAATCTCGTAAGCCACAGCCATAAGGATTTATGACTTTATGGGTCAACAAGAGGAAGCTGTGCAGAGTGGACAGAATGAGATACAGTAAGTGACCAATCATGGGACCAATCAAGGGACCAATCATGGATTTTCCCCAATCACCAATCAGTGCATTCATTGCATCCATTGTGGTTTTCAGGATGGTATTACCAGGTACAAAAGGATGCTGTAGGGATTAGATAACACAACTTCTTCCTGGTGATTGTCTATTGGCATCAGTAGGGTCATTGGCCAGATTGTAGATAGTAGATAAACCTGTCTAAGATATCTGTGTTTAGTTTTTTCTTTTTGTATAAAGACTTTGTAATAGCCAAGTGAAGTCAGTTGAGCTTGTGCAACCCAAGCTTGTGCACAGCTCATCTCCTTGCGCAAGTAAAATCTACTTAACCAAGACACACATCAGACTTGATAATTTTTCTGACATTTTCAACCAGGACATTTCCTTTACCTCAAATACACTATATAAGAAATCTCTATAGAGCGGCACCTGATGAATAATGTTAAAAATGGGAAGATCCTGTCTCAAAGTGATGCTTAAAAAATAGTCCATGCATTTGTTACTTTTATACTGTTTTACTTTATACTACTACTGTAATTCCCTACAAATAGGATGACTTACTTCTAGTAGGGCTGTTTTTGCACTGTAAATTGCAGTGTAAAAGTTTTGATTTAACATCCATGATAGTACCACACAAAAACCTGCTGTGGAACTGCTTGAATGTACTAGTCTATAGGTAAGGTCTCTTGTGGTGGATTTGTGATGGCAATATCAAGAGCTCATTTTCTACAGTGTAAATATGATCTATCAACAAGGAACACCAACTGTAATACCCAGATAGGGATTGGTGTTTTTATAGTGTTTCTATACAGTATATTTGTAAACTATTGTAAATTATTGTTAGTGTTAATGTAGCTAATTTTAATCTGGTGTTTGCTTGCCTTTGCATATGAACTTTCTATATTAAGACTAACCATACTGTAACTGATACATTGTTCACCCACAAACAGATCAACTAACAAGAATGACATTACACTGTTATACTGTACTCTCAGTAGTCAGTTTATAACAAGGTAAAACCAAACCAGAATAAGTATGAATAACAATGTATCAGTGTGAATTTTTTATTAAAAAAATGATGTTCAAACTGTTTTAGAGAAGCATTGATTCAACTCTGTGGTAATTTTCTCCCAACACCATTCATACCAATGAGGCTAGGTAAAATAATAGAAACACCTGACCTGTAGTTGAAAACTGGTGTTACTGGGTCTGGAAGTCAGTATGTTGATGCTGGGAATTCTGTTGCTGTTCAAGAGTGGTCAGGATCCAGGGCCTGTTCTGATGAACCCTTCTCCACCATGGTGCTGTCACCATCAGGATTTAGATGGAGTTTGGGGCAGTGTGACTTTTTTTGCAGGACAGATGAGCAAACTGAGGTGCTCTGATTTGAGATAGTATGTTTCTTTAATATTTTTAGTTTTATGTTACTTCATACTTGTAATGCATTGTCTTTCTTAATTTAGTACATTCATTTGTTACATTTGATTATGGTGAGGCTTTATTTACACCTTATGATAATTCACAACAGTAATTACTATTACTAAAATTAGCTTGACTTTAGCAACTGCAACATTAAAATGTTGCATATTGTGAAACTGGGCATTCTGAAAAATATGATTGTAATTGTTTACATGTTTAAGTTTTGTACTTTTACATAAGTAACTTTGTAAATCCTGGAATTTCATTTGTGAATATGGCTGTGTCAACTTTACATTAATCCAAAATAACACTCTGTTTTGGTCTCCACCAACCCCTGGGAATAATATGGTACTTTATGTAAGCCATCAATGCTCCACTATGTTCACCATGCAACTTGAATTACAAGTCAGTGTAGTATTGGTTTGTGGGTACAAGTGAGACTTTTTGCATTCTAGTGTGCACATACATTGTGCATGTAGCAAATGCTGATTGGTACAGATTTAAAACTACCCTTATGAAAAAGAAGTATATTAACTAAAAATGAAGAAATATACTGTCAGTTTGCTTTTTATGTACGTATCCGAAATATAAAAGACAAAGCAGTATTTAAGTATAATTGCTGTAAACTGACAAGCATACAGAAAAGACTAAGTATACTTGGAGTATACTTAAATATGCTGACAAGTATATAGAAATACCCAGCATGCATTTGGGTACTTTAACTTCATAAACAAACAACTATTAAGGTCACGAATTAATATTTTGTTACAAATTCATTGTAGACTTATAACTGTTAGTAGGAAGAGTAAGCAGTCAGTAGGAGCTGCCTCTCAGCAACTTCACATTTAATAGTATTACTTCCATAATTATATGGACTGTGATGATTGGTACAGCTATGCTTCAGCTTATCAACATGGTAGGATGTCATACTCCATAAAAACCTTTAACTAATATCCAGAAGTATTCAGAAGTGACTTCAGTGACTTCAACTAAGAAAAAGGATAAAGTTTAAATCATCTAGAAAGTATACTGTTATTACATCACGAGTAAACGAACAGTATATATAAAGGTCTGTTTCTAGTAACTTCAAGTTTCCTCTTAAAAACTAAAAAGTGGGCCAATTTACAATAGTTTGTAGTTTGTATACTAGAAGTACATAGACAAATGTACTTACCATACTTAAAGTATGCATAGTAAAATAAACTTTAAGTATACTTCTTTTTTGAAAGGGTACTGCTCTGAAACCAAGTGCACTATCACACACAAAACATATTTTGGAGACACTCTGCAGATGAAACACAGAGGCTGTATGGTGAAGTAGAAAATTTACTTATTTTTATTAAGTTATTTTACTTAATAATAATTTTATTATTATTATTATTATTACTTATTTTACTTATTTATATTACATGTGCTTTACTAACCCAAGCTAAACCATTTGATGCAGCTGAAATGCAAGGTTGTGACAATGATGACAAGATGAGACATGAGGCATTCGTAGGAGAGAATGTAACCAACCTGGCATCCGTGGCACCTCAACCCACAGCATCAGACACGACCTGACTCATTTGTACACTCTGTCAGAGAGCAACACCAACACAGGAGGAGTAGACAAGGAACAGAGCAAACAGAAGAGGATTGATCTGCTTCCAAGAAACCTTGCCAAAAATGCATGCATGTGTATGTGCATGGCGCAGGTCTAGCCACTGTCCTCTCCATGAAAAGCAGTGCACCAGCCTTTATTTTCTCTGTGTGTTTTCTTCTGGTAGGATTATTCACAGATTCCTGCTGCTGCTGCATAGCACCTCTTCCTCTCAGTCATTTCTCTTTCAGCCCCACTCCTCCCTGCCTCTGACTAAGTCTGAGAGTGTTAAATTTGCAATGTCACATTTGTAGTGTGGTAGAAAGAGAACACGTGACTGTTCTTACTTTTTCTGCATTTACACCCTCAGTTGAGCCTGCTGTAGCCATCACGCACTGAGGAAGAGACAAATTAGTGGCCATTAGTTTTAAGTGGAACTTCTATGAAAGGAAGGGGGCATAACAGTAATCAATTTGGTACATCTGTTAGAATACAGGTTTCTTGTACTTTAGTAGGTATGGAGCCAGATTACTATAATATTTGGCACTGAAAAATAAAATTTGGCATAGAAAACAGTGGCATTATTAAAAAAAGTTCTATTGGTAAGTACTAGCACTGATAACAGTTTAATCATAATTTTTAGTTTTGAATAAAAATATACCTGTTGATTTTTTCATTATTCACTTAAAAATAATAATTTCATTTCTTATTATCCTTTTTGAAATATGTTTGTGTTTTTCAATGACAATCTTCTCATTTTTTCTTGATGCCAGCCATTTTTTTACATGTACAGTTTTCTTTCGATCTTGCTTGCAGTGTTCTGACATTGGGGGGAGGGCTTTCAGGGGCGGGGATGATGATTGGATGATTTGCATAGATTTGCATACTGAGGACAAACACGGTCCACCATAGGGGTCATTAGGCCTTATTTATTAGGACACGTGTCCCAGTGTAAATCAGTTGTGCCCCAGTAAACAAATTCTCTATTGCTTCTATTATTTGTCAGTACATTCATTAAACATATAATCCACAGAAAAGAAACATAACAAAATGCCAAGCAATAACACAATCAACATATGTGAAACAACACAGTTTAAACAAAAAATACAAACCAATGCTGCAGCTGCGCTCGCCTGTGTATCCTGAACACTGCAGTGCATGCAGATTTCAGTAGACATCGATTGATTAACAGCTACGAAACTAACGAAAATTTCCACGGATGATATTACTGCCTGAACCATTACTGACTCCAGCCTTATCTGTAATATAGTGATATAAATCTAGTGCTATAGTTCTTTTTAAAATAATAACTATACAATGCCAATGTCCTTGGGTGACTGGGGTCTAGGATGACTGGATGGAGCATTGGCAGTGCTAGATCTTCAGATTGACAAAGTTGCCCCCCAACACAGATGAGCTCCACTGTCTTGTCCAGCTCTGGGGACAAAGGAAGAAGACAACTGCTTCTAGAGACTGGCTTACTACCCATCAGTAGTTTGGGTTCCTCCTGGAAACTGTCAATTTCAGTAGAGGTCCTAGCCTGACTGGTTCCATGGGAGTGACAAGATGGGGTGGTCACTACCAATGAGAAGGGTTCCATGTTAGTTAAAATCTGTTTGGGAAGGCCAATAGGGTGCTTATAGTTCTTCCTGGGCTGTTCTATGGGATAAGTGTGGCCTGCCAGTCCAATGTGCGCTGCAGTGAATGCACCACTAATCTTGAATTGGGTCTTTGGACTTGAAGGAGAAGAAACAGAGAAAGACACTGATTCATATGCATATCCTGCCTAATCGTGCGTAGTGGTAGGTCCTCTGGGATCCCTTGCAAGCCTAACTTCTCAGCATCTTCCAGCAACAGCATTGTCCTCTCTGATTCATCATCCAGTATGGCCTGGATTTTGTGGTTGCCATTATGAATGCGAAGAACAGCACCTACAGGTCCTTTTGTCTGTTCTTTTGCTCAGTAGTATCTTATTCAGTTCTTTTACACAGAGTTTTTTATGTTATTGTGTACAGGTCAATTAAGGTGCTTGAGTCTCTACAAACTTGATTTAAACCAAGTTCAGCAAATGGATTTCCTGGATGGAAATGAAAAACCTGGAGCATCCATCTGAGCTACACTCTGGAATATGGAATGGACCAGGGCCCCTTGTGCTGTGGATCCCAGAACCTCTACTGTATGGACTATACTATATCTTGTAGCTCCACAACATGATTCTCTAGATCTTTGATAGATCTGGTAATGTCCCTTGTAACATTCAGAGTGTACTGGAGACAAAACTGTTTAATCTTCACCTTCCCAGAGTAAACAACTGTCTAAGATTTGTAAAATCCATTTTTCTGGTTTTAAAATTCTTCTAAATGTACTTAAAAGCATCCTTAAACATTTATCCAGCAACAGTTAGTTATTAAAGTTCCTTTATGCACTCCTGTGCTTTATGTTGTTAATAAAAACATGAAGTAGAACCATAGCAGAGAAGATAAAAACAATACAGAGTAACAACAGTGATCTCAGGACAGAGAATAAGTGTTTAAAAAATCTCCACCATCATCATTATCATTAAGAAACACAAATCTGTATGATGCATGGCCAGTATTTCTTTGGATCAGTGTAGCTACACCTATACTGATCTGAGGCCCAAGGTCAAGGCCTTTGTGTTTCCCTGATCAGGACCAGCTTCAGTTTCTCATGGTGGTTAGGTTGTAGTCCTGAGCAGTGCAGAGCGTGAGCCTCTGCCAGCACGGAGACTGGAGGTTTCAGCCTCTTCTACCTAAACGGCTCAGAAGAAATCTGTCACTATGAACTGTTTGTTCAGAAAGTCTGCAAGAAACATAATGTCAGAGTCCACTGGCATTTAATTAAATAATTAAATAATCACTAATTAATTATTAATTAAAGAGTCCTTCCTCTGTAGAACATTGTTTGCAACTTTTCCTTCACCTTTTCCACTACACCATTTTAACTTCTGTTTATATTGTCCTCATTACCCAGATACACCCCTAAATACTTGAAACCCCCTTTCTTTCAGGGCAGAACTCTCTAAGTTTTGTTCAGTTGATGTTGGCAGATGATATTTAACAAAACATTTCCACAATATTTTCTAACGTACATACTTCTTTCGGTGTTCAAACAATGCACAGGCTGATATGACAGGATTTACAGTGTAGTTAACCGTTATCACTGGTATCTGGGTCTGTTCCACCTGATATAGGGATCCCACCGTGGTACATTACTCCACATACTTCCAAACCTCTGCTTCTGACAGAAAGTGACATGATCAAGCTTTGGATAACCACTTACTATATTACGCTTCATTCTGTCATGTTACCATTGCAAAGAAAAACTATTTCTTCTTGTTACCTCTCATCACCTATGGTACCTGTGATTCTAGGTTACACCTGGTTTAGTTGCTATAACCTCTAGAAATGCTACAGTACAACATCCAGTCTGTGATATTGCAAATGAGCTCTGTGCTGTACTGTTTGTTCATGTTCAGAAATTGAAGATCAAGTAGAAAATTTGTTGCAAAACATCCATAATAGAGTAGCTTTAGTTGAAAATGTTGTCAAAAGTAGAGCAACCAGAACCCTTCAACAGCAACCAGCGAGACAACAAGAAGGAATACAAAGAGTTGGAGAGCTAATTCAATTTATTTTCATTTAACTTATTATACATTCTTACATATTCAACCAAGCCTACCATTGTCTTCTTCCAACCAGTATAAATCATGCTGTACTACGTTACTGTCTGTCTGTCATAAATCTGTCAATCACAGTTACTTTGTCCGGGTTAGATTTAACCCTGTCACAAAAATCAGTAAAGCTTGTGTTTTAAGACCTGGTTTAAGGTTAGGGTAAGGTTAGATCTCGGTTCAGATTAAAGTTAGGCAAGTAGTGGATAAGGTTAGGTATAAGGGTAAGCCTCCGGTGAATAAATGTCAATATAATGTCCCCTGTCTCCCTAATGCCACATGTCACTGTGTTTCTGCCATTCTCTCTGAACTACAATTGCACAGTCCACCTCTTCCCATCACAATCATCCAGGTGTATCAACTGATCTTTCATCTGCCAGCTGTACTCCAGACTCTGGACTCCAGCTGATATCATTGGCCTATTCTCACTGAAGAATTACAGCACCAAGAGGTGTAATAACCAAATTTCTGTTGTTGACTTCAATAAACAAACATTTTCAAAGAATTTCTCCTTGTTGAAGTTTTGGAGAGATTTTGCCTTTATTTAAGATTTTAAAGAGAGAAACATTATAGGACACAGGGGCAGCAACAGAGGACCATGGCATGCAACAGAGGTTCCCTGGTATAGAATTAAACTGAAATGCAACCATTTCTCTATATGCTGATATGGTTAATAACAAACACTTTCCAGTGGACTGGTGCACCATTTGGCTGATTTACTTTAGAGTTATAAAGAACCCCTGTAATGTGTTCTAAATAATGTACTCTCCAAAATCATCAGAAACTAGTCAACCCTTATAGATGGGGATAAATGCAAAGATGTGCCTCTAATGGCTTGTGGATGGTGTTCATTCCACTGAAAGTTCAACCCACGTTTACTGTCTCAGCTCCATTCAACTGGCTAATCGTGGTGTGTATTAGGTGTAAATGTGGCATTGCCAGGGTGGGGTTCTGAGTTATTCAACCATCTGACAAGCAGTTCTAATGGTGTATACCTATTTCTGAGTATCTTTTTAGAGTGATGTGGGAGACTATGTCTAACTTTGATAAAAGATCTAATGTTTTCTCATTTTAGTCAATTTTGGGAGCTCCCATCCTAGTGTATATCCACTAAATGTGTGCAGAAATAGTAAGTATTGTGTTTGTATAGTATAGTATTCAACAGTACTGACATTTATAGAAAATCTTTTTAGGGCCCCATATTATTACTTAAGTTTTTATGAAAGAGCCATGTTTACTTCCCTTGTGCAGTTGTTGTTTTTTTTTGTCCAAGATTTGAAAGATCCTCCTCTAAGATTTGAGAGTATTTGTCTCTTGATAAAACTGAGGTGAACAGCTAATTGCTTGTGGTGCTCACAGCCCTGTCTGTAGTTTTAATGAACAAACCTTTCTATGATTATCTCAAGTTTGTTGGCATCTCACCACAGCCATTTACTAATGAAAACACAATCATTACCATCCACAAATTCCAAACATAGGTAAATGTTGATAAGTTTGAATTCTGTGTAGGAAAGTCCAGCAGCTTGACTTACCATACAGAATACATTGCGAGATAGAACCTAAATACTCTTTCATCATGATAATGCATATAGATTATGTGTGGATAAAGGCACCTTGTCTGCTCTACTTACTCAGTCCATGCAATCTATCCATCAGTTTGGTGAATGTTACTGTGGTTGCTGAGCATTCAGTCATAAATGGAACTCATCCCATAAACCTACAGTAATTCTGATTAGTGTCATTTGAACACTACTAGTTTGTAGATGTACTGTAAATTGTAGAACTGTACTGTGTGTGTTTAATCACTACACTTGTTAGTCGTAAGTTTGTATTTAACCAAAGGCACAGAAATCATCTTCATGGTCTACAGTGCACTAGGTGGCAGGATTTTCTCTATGAATGATTTTCTGAACCGCTTAGTCCCCACAGGGGTCACGGGTGTGCTTAGAGCCTATCCTAGCCAGGATACGGGCGAGAGGCGGGGTACACCCTGGACAGGTATGATTTTCTGTGTCATAAAAAACAGACTTAAATTGAAAACAAACATTTTAAAATGGTTAACGTGGAACTCAACTTTTTCTTAGTGTACCTCATTTACAAACACTATCTGTAAATGAAATTTCTCAAAGAAAAAAAAAAGAAATCCTATAGCTTTATGCAAATTCACTACATACATGCTAGTTATATGAGAATATTCTGAACATAAATGGCTCTATCTTTTGCACAAGTGTACAGTGCAAGATGCAGTGGCACACAGGTGAGCTGGTATTTCTTGTAACACGATGAAGTCATTTCTTCCACTGCACAAATTTAATATCATGCAGCTGTGCAGCTCAGATCCAGTGTCCCATCTTTATGCAAAGAAAGAAAGTGTTTGCAGGTAGATATGTCGCTGTGATCACAAACATGATAGATGTAACTGACAAAATTATGGTAGCGGTGCTCTCAACAACACCATGATTACATATCTATATCAGAATACGAAGATCAATCTGTTTCATTATCAGGTTGGTTGGCATTAATTTCATAATAATAATAATTGTAAAACAAAAAATACAACAAACAAAACACTGGATTCTACTTTTACTGTACATATGGCACAAAGGTGGTATATAATAGCAGATGGTTATGGATCATAAATAAAATTGCATACAAAATATGCTTATTGTATGATGTTTTAAATAGGGTGGCCTAAACATTAACCACCTAAACACATAGTAAAATTATCATCTTTCTGACATTTGAGAAATTATAAATTTGCAAAAGTAAAAGACGTGCAGTATTGTACTGCATTAAATTGTACAGGCATACCTTTACCCAATCAGAGCATCATGATGGAATCAGCAATGTCTTTAAAGGGGAGGAAAGCAGTCAAGGTGCTTGGATATGATTTAGCCAAGCATGTCTCAACCTCATTTATAGTTTTCTAATTATTTCATTCACAAAATATTAACATCCTGTAAGTCGCTGTTTTCAGAGGAAACTAATGTTATTAGTGGCAACTCTAACTACTGTGCAGTGGACTCAGGAACTTTTAGCAATACATGTCCTGCCTCACTAGGAAATCACATGTGAAACCCACAAGACTAAACTGTACTACATACATAAAGTCAGCACAAATAGTTTGGGGTCTGCTAGTGATAGCATCAGAAGCATGGTTGGCGTAAATGACAAGGACAGGGATTTTTGTGTGATTTAAAATTAGCCTCAGTATTTTATTCCAAATTTAATGTCCATGGCTGAAACAAGGAAACAATTGCTTTAAAAATAATCTGAGTAATTCTTGTCATATAAGCCCTGCCTTTGAGGAACAAAAGCTTATGCAGAATTTCAAGTACTGCTAGGCTAGAACAGTCTGTCCTTTGGCCAGCAGAGGGGCCCAAAACTATGGGAACAACCAGCTGTGATCCTTGATTCTCTCCTGCTTCAAGTCTTCACTGCATTATAAACAGGAATGTTTCTTTGATTTTTTTTTTGGAGACCATGGGTGCCACATCCTCCGTGCTAAAGAGGAGAGGGACCTTCTAGCTCGTTCTTAGCACTCGGTTTAGCATTAGTGTCTATGGAATGAGCAACTTGCACATCTAGAAAGGCTCCATCAATGCTCATCTCATCATTTATAAAATATGGGTTTATAAGATTTGCAGATGCTTGACTTTTGTTTTTAGATTAATTTTACGCAGTGCACCAAAATGTCATTTAAGCAATAATAACAATAATAATAAAATAATATAAAATAAAAAATGCTGTGCAAGAAAAGTCAACAACATATTTTTTGCCTAGGACCACAATGGCTGGCGAAGTTTGGCGAGTAATTTATATTTGATAATATTGTTCTACAGAACTTTCATTGAAAGTGTCCTTACATTTTCCTTTTTTCCTGTTAAACTGACTCTTTCAATGTTAAAGAAAGGTTCAATAAATTGGTTAAACTGAGCAGCAAAATCACTGGAACTCCATCAAGTAGCCTGTCTGACTTAGACATAGAATGCAACTACTAGACAAAGCACAGTCTATCCTTTCTGACAGTTCTGATCTCATGCTTCCAGAGTGTCATGTTCTACCCACTGGCTCTCTCTTTAGACAGTCACTAGCCAAAACCAACAGATACAATCTTTTCTACTCTCTGCTATCAGTATGGGGGATTCCGAGAGAATATGGTGATGAATGTGTGAGCATCACTCCTTGATGCACTTTATGTTGCATCATGTTGTTTTCTCTGTGTCATGTGCTACTGTACTGCCAGACAAACAATTGTTCCTTGGGGAAATTAAAGTTATTGCTGTTGTCGGGTTTCCAAAAATAAAGCCTGAAGTGTTGTATGAATTCACTCTTAAATGACTGAAAATGGT
>OMLM01007206.1:3283-21212 GCA_900302695.1 Helostoma temminkii | reverse complement strand
TACACACAGAAAGGCCCTGGGCCCACCCCGGGAATCGAACCCAGGACCTCCTCGCTGTGAGGCGACAGTGCTAACCACCGCACCACCGTGCCGCCCATATATAAAATTAAATAAATTAATTAATTTATAATATTAAAACACATATGGTAATTAATGGACCTATTCACTGATAGAAAGTTACTTTAGTGCAGTCTTTCCATTCCCTGGTGTTAAAAGTTAATCCAAACTTTTCATGGATGCAGAAATATTTGTGGCTTTTAGGTTGTAGTACTTTTTCTAAAGGAATACACATCATAAGTTCATTAACCACTGTAACTCAGTTGGGGGCTCTTTTATCCAGGTTGTCACAATCATGGCCAAAGCAAAAACATTAAAAGTCTCCAAGAAGTTCAATGGATAACAATAATAAAGTTCCATTTTTATTTTTATGTGTGTTATGTAGATTTTCCCACCACCATTTTAATTTTGGCCAAGATCAGACCATGTGTAACAGAACTTATGGTTTTGGTGCTGACTCCATCTGGGCCGAAGACATGAGACACAGCGATAAAATATTAGAAAAAGCTTTATTGTTAGGCAAGTGGAAAAGGTGGAGGAGCCCGGGATATCTGCAGAGATCAGCAGAGGACGGATCGTCAGTGGAGGCGTACAGGTTCACACTTTTCAGGTAGGTGAGGGTCTGGTGAGGAGGTCTGAATTTGCAGGTAAGTGGCGGAGTGAACTGGTTGGTAGTGAGGTTGTTCCAGGACTGACCGGTAAGTGGTGCACTAACAGAAGGATGATCGAGGTCCAGGAGAGACAGGTAGAGGGAGAGCTGCCGAAGTGAGAGTGATAATAGAGCAGAGCTGGTTATGGACTACAAAGATGGAGGATCTAGTTATCGGAAGTAAGCGCTTCCTTTCAGGTGAGCATGTGGTTGAACAGGTAGGTTCCAGAGGTGTTAACTGTAACAGAATCTCTTGAGAGGCACAGATGGTTAGTGATTTGCTGGTGAACAGAATAATGACAACTGGAGGCCAGGAGAGCAGGTTGAATTCCATGGCACAGATGTGTTGTCCGGTGATCTTACTCAGGTGATACACAATCTGAAACTCAAAATGGAGGTCATACACACAAAGGGTGTCCACAAAGAAAAGGCAACGGTTACTAGTCCACAAGTCCAAACTCCAAGATATTAAGCCGGTCCAAGGAAGCACACAGATAATCACAGTCGCACACTGAGATTTTCAGAATCAGTCCAGTGTCGTACACAGGTTAGATCAGAAAACAGGTAGCAGGACAGGAGGATTCACAGGTGAGTACTAATCAGGATACTGAGAGTTAGAGGAGAGGACAGATCAGGTCAGAAGTAACTCACAGTAAGCAGGTTCGTTTAGACGAAGGCAGGGTACAGGTCAGGCTGAAGTAACATGTTGAAAGCCTTAGTTTAAAGTTTAATCGTATACTAACTGATACTGCCAGAGTAAAACAAAGACAACTGTGGTCACACAATAAGACGAACGACTGGGCTTATCAGGCTCAAGCTGATCACCAAAAATGCTTATGTTTTTACTGCACATCAGGTGAGGTTCAATATTGTCTCTGTATTATCATAATTCTTTTGTTAAGTAAGGCGCTAACACTAGTTAACGTTAGCTGTAGCGTTATGGTTGTAGCCATCTACATTACATAATGCAGCTAGAAAGTCAAGAGAAAAATCTTCTAAAGTTATTCCTCCTTCCTTCTGATTTATGTCAGGTCAGCCATGGCAAACCTCCAGCTAATACTGTGACAAGCTCGCTTATCAGATATTGTATCTCCTGCTACAGTTTCCTATGTTGTCGATCTTTGTCCTCGGACTTGTCACCGTTCGTTTTGCCTCAACAAAGCAGGTAGCATCGCGCTCCACTTCACTGTCAAGTTTGTTAAATCCATCTTTCGTCTCTTCTTGTTTCTTTTCAATTAAGAGTTTTCTGCTGCACTGTCTTTATAGTTAAATTTAGTTCCTAGAACTTGTTCAATATCACCCTGTTACCTTCATGGATCTTCACGGACCCCTCGTTGGATCCCTAATGTCTGACAGTTTAAACTTAAAAACTGAAAAATTATAACTTGTACACACTGTAAATGTGGAATTCATGGCAGAGCTGTTGTTTTGCGTTGGATTACATTGTGGTCTCTAACCTGCCATCACATGACCCTTTCAAGGTCATACTTTTGATGAGAGTAGCTAAGCACATGATATGATACATGTTATCATAGCATGTGTTTAGCTGCTTCCTCAATTTCATTACAATAACAGAAAAACTCAGGACTCCCAGTGATCTGAAGGAGCAGTTTAACAACATTTTATGTGTCTGTAGAATATCAATAGCAGTATAAACAACCGCATGACATAACCTGAACTATAAAACTCTTTTAATATAGGAGAGGCAGATAGACATTTTATGCCTTTCATATGCATGTGCTCCTTAAACTAGAACTGAATATGTGACATTGCCCTTTAATTAGTGTATACTCATCTTTTTTCATTAAATGTCCATTCATTCCCTTTGAATAAATTCTTCTCATCAATGCATATCGTCCTAGGTTGCACACTGCAGCATTAGATTTCCCATGTTACAGCTTTTTGACATGAATGAATAGTCATTGTGTACTTTGTTTAAATGTGATGTTACAGCTAAAACAAATCCAGGAAACTATGTATGGTATATCCACAGTGCAGACTGGTTGGCAGGTATTTAGGGATTATTCATGGCAAATTTGATGTTGTTTGGCCAACAGCTGCTGATTTACAGTAGCTCTAAAGGTCACACACAAGTAAACTACTTATGGAAAAATATGCTTGCTGAATCTGCCTGACACTGAGTAGTATTATTGAATTGTTTTAGAGTTACTGTGATGGCTGCCGTCTGAATTGTGACATAATGTGTTGCTCAAATTGCTTTGACAGCAAGTTATTTTGAATTTCACGCCTCCTGAATTGAAACATGTTGCCGAAATGAACTTACAGAGAAAGGGCTGGATGGAGGGATGCAGGAGGAGAGAGAGATCGAATGAAGAACAGGTGGAAGGAGGGAAAGGGTGAGCAAAATCAAAGCAGGGTGAAAATGAGAGAAGACAGACAGAAATGCGAAAACGAAAAGAGATGGGACAAGAGGAAACTAAACCTGACAAACAGGATGATCGGCGAGGAGGCTGAACAAAAGAGAAGATTTTAAGATGAAAGGCAGGGGGTGAACTGACGGAAAGAGAAAGATGAGGAAGAAGAGTAAAGGACAGCAGAGGGTAAGGAGGCTCACCTGAGTGTTCAGAGGCCTGTGTCCTGGTAAGAGCAGCCTTGAATTATTCATGGGAGCTCTCCTCGCTTCACTACACTGTGCTGCAGCACAGCGCTCACTACAGAGAGTAAAAAGAAAACTAGAGAAGAAACTGCAAATGGTGCAGATGTGGTCAGCTTTTTGTGTCTCTAAGATAAAGCTCATGATTCAAGTAGCAGCTGAAACAAGTTACACTAAATATTTTTATGCATAATTAGTTGTACTCTGCTTCCAAGTTTTTTCTATAATAAAGAAATATGAACATGGGATTAAATTCTCACTGTATGTGACGATGATACTTCTTTCTCTGAGCAAAATCCTTCCCTTGTTCACTCGTTCACTGCTCCCCTTACTAGTCAACTGTGAAGTGGCAACCCTGGCTCCTAAAGATTATGTTCCTATACAGTTAAACTGCTACAAAAAGCTACGTTTTTGCAGCAAACACATTCATTATGTTTGTCTTGCAACTTATTTTGTGAATGAATGAAACTTCTCGACATTTGATTCAGACAGGAACAACTGTAAACAATGGCAACTGACAATGGTGAACTGAAATGCAGTAGTTGTTCCTGCAGCGGTTGGCAGTACACATTCCTCCACGTCATGTTCGTTTACTGTTGTGATAAAAATACTTTTACTCTGTATCGCCGCTCTCTGTCTCCACATGTATGTCAGTGCACACATTGAGCATGTACACAGCCATTGTGTATTTGTGTCAGCTGTGCTAGGTGTCATTTGTATCTGCGTACTTGAGTGAACGATGTTTGAGACCTTCCACCACTGATGACTCATTGTCACTAACAGTAGTAGTGTAGCCTGAATGTAGCAGAAAGAAACACAGAGCCTGGACAGTACATATATATTCCATTGTGAGGATTTCTGTGGGAACTGTAAGAGTAAAGCGTAAATGTTACAAATGAATTGGCACAGTAGTTTAGTGCACTACACTATTCACTAGTTAAGTGGGATTCATCGTCAGCTTTTCAGACATGTAACCCTCTACTGTGGATGGGTACAGCTCTGCTTTTGTGCTTCACTGTAACCAAACTGTGATAAGTGTAAAAACTTTATGATGGCTGCCATTAAACATAAACAATGTGTGAACTGTGAACTGATAAATATCTAAACTCAGTCAAGACAGTAATAAGCCACACCTCCATTCTTCAGTGATTGGACTCCAGGTTTGCTAACACCTGGTTGTCTTTTACCATGATGACTGTATGTTTAACAGGTGTGTTCAGTGAAGACATTAAAGATCACGACTGTTTGTGTTTTCTCAGCCTAGAAATTTCATGTTTGTTGACATTTGTGACTTTGGTGAAGATCAGATCAGATACATTTGTGCAGAAAACCAGGTGTTGCAAACGTTGCCTTAATGGTGGTACGCTTGGACACTTTTGCACCTATACACTGTATTTTGTTGTTTTTGAGAGGATTACATAGAGAATAACTTTCACACAAAATTCTGACAAAACCTTAATTGAATAGAGAGTGAGCTTGTTTTTCTTACTCAGCTGGTGTGCATTCACAGATTTCTGCAGTTCTCCACCAAGACCTACTGTGTCTGTTTAGAGACTGCTCACAATTTTTTTAAACTCCCCTTAATGGATTTTTCTTATTATATTTGTACTGCTGTCAGTCATTTTATAGTAAATAGAACCACTTTAGGGCTGAGTTTCCAATGTCTACATGAGCTGAATATCTGAAAGTTGGCTCTCTGTGTGCGCTACTCCTTATCTCCACAGAGAAAAAAGTGTGTGAAATGGAGAGGCAGAGATACCAACTGAAGCGCAACATTACTTTTCAGCTATTATGCATCCTCAGCGATTATCCAGACTAAGATATGAACTAGCCAGTAGGATGAGTCAGTCAGCGTATGCTGTATATCAGTGGAGATGGACCACATGTGTCTGTGGGCACCTCTGATAATAATCAATCTGTCTACGAAGACCTGTATTTAGGAATATTCTGCTGAGAACCTCCAAGTAGGGAAAATATATGTCTCCTCTCTTACAGCTGGTTTTCGTCATCAAAGCCCTGGAAATTGACTTTAAATAACGTCTGCCAGCGTTCTCTCTTGGGCCTGCGGATTTCCACCTGGGGATAATTCATCAAAACACATCCAGGACTCAACCCACCGTTGTCACAACAGCGCCAGAATCTTAATATTTTACACAGAGGGGGGGTAGGATTACGTGGAGGAGGATTAAAAACTGTCCTCAGTTGCTTTGGGATTTAAAGGGGTCTTGATCTCCATTTGCTCATCAGAACCAGAGGAATCTAACGACAGAAGGAAAACAAAAAAGTCTTTGCAGAGGAGGATCGTGAGCAGATAGATGGCTGTTTCTCCCTCTTTTCTACTCTTCTATCCAGCAGGTGATCTCACATAATATATAAAACAAACGGATGGAGAGTGAAAGGTCAGCATTGCCAGTAGTGTGTGAATCAAAGCAGCCCCTGAGCCATTCTCCTTTTGCCAAATCTCTTCTTATCGTCACTGTTTAATATCCTTTGGTCTGCTGCTGCTCTGGTATTGAGACAATGGAAGCATCTGAATCACTGGTGTAATACTTCTGACTGACTACCAAGATACTGGAGGGAGTGAAGAGTCAATAAAAATAATTTACATGACGTTTACTTTTCTTTTAGCCTTTGTGAGGTAAAGGAAAGCATTTCTGTTACATGTTTGCTTTCAGCTTTATGAAATAATATTATACGCCTGCTGCCACTTTAAAATCACTTAATTAAAATCACTTAATTTAGCAAACCCCACATGCATTAGCATGCATTAGCATGTGGCGTTTTACTGTGTTTTTAATGAGCTTGGCTTGCAGAGAAAGAAACTAAAATTATCCTTTAGGCCCCTGACTAAAAAAGTAAATTAGATTAAAACAAATTATGGAAGTGTTGTTTTTTTTTCATGTTGAATTTATAATTAAGTTGTTTTTTACTATAAAGACTAGTAGAAATTCAGGTCAGTGAGGTGAATGAATATATTCATGAAGCTTGTTACACATTAAATCACATATTACTAGATGTCTACATAATATCTCGTCCTCAGTATTAACTAAAACAATGCATTGATTCAACTAAACACTTCCAAACTATCAGGTTGCAGAGAAGATTAAAAAATAGCCTCTGTTCTGTTTATAGACTTGTATATACTGAAGTGGAGCATCAACACTATGACTCAGTCTGGTTCAAAAGCCGTGACAAAAAGGTGTAGTGTGTGTAAGATGAGTGACAGATGAAGTGCAGTGGATAATGTTGCATGGCACAAAAGAACGAAGATGTGCAGCAAGATAAGATAAGGAAGAGTAGAGATTCGTAGCACAGAGGCACTGGGTCCAGGTGTCTCCAACTACGTGATTAGCTCCGCCTCCTATTACCTGCTGTGAGATAAAAACACACACACAAGCACAAGAGGCCATCACTACTATCACTACATAAAAAAAATTACAAAGTTAGAATAACCCCACATAGATAAGTAACAGGTGTTTGTTATAAAGTGGCAGATGCTGGACTCAGACAATAATTCATATTCACTGCTCTGCTCCATATCAGCTGGAAATGCATAACGAGAAGAAGATGAAGAGTTTCACCATATTCAACCTTGATGTTGATAATGGTAGTAAAATAAAAAAAGATGCTGCCTGCGACTGCTTTAACTGAGCCAGCGCCTTGTTATTCTGCTCTGCTTCCACTGCTGCTCTTCTGTTATTTGTATGTAACTGTTGACAGGACACAGCTCTAAAAAAGGGCATGCATGCTCTACTAACTAATGAACTGTCTAAAAAGGTTAAATAAATGGATAAAGTGGATGAACCATTGTTGTTACAGCTTAAATGTGATGTTTACAATAATGTTCTACATCTGACTGATGACATTCTGTGTCGTAAACTGGCCACAAATGTTGTAATTAATCAACAAACACCTGGTTTAACAAGCAACGACCATCAGAGAATTCTGTGAATAGGTACTTTGCTCATCCCACAAGAAACTAATTTCAGATGTATTGTTCTTGGAAAGATGTGCATTAAATCTAATTATTCTACATGCACATTTTTAAATTATCAATCAACAAAACTTGGTCACATTACAGAAGGTTGTACTATTAGTGAATGTGAACTAACTGTGCTGTGTCTTTGTTCCTCGCAGGACGGCATGGGCAACCTCAGAATAACAGAGAAGGGCCTGAAACTGGAGGGTGACTCTGAGTTCCTCCAACCTCTCTATGCCAAAGAAATCCAGTCCAAACCAGTAAGTCTCCACTGTGTTTATATGAGACTATTTCAAATACCAGTTTAATTTCTTTTTCAGCTCATTTGTGTCTGTTGTTCGGGACTTATTCAGACGTCTACAGTTTCAGTTTTAGTCAGACTTTGGTTGTACTTGATTTTAAAAACGAGGCACAATTCCACTGCTCCACTTTCATCCAGCCGCTCCTCTGTGCTGAAAGTAACAGAGTGAGGAGTATCTACAGCTTTTGTCATGCACTCACACTCTTGTAAAAAGCCAGTTAGAGACCTGGTTATGTGTATACATGGCAGAGAAATCAGCCTGGGGAAATCAGGTTTCGGTAATCTGCTACTGCAGTTACAGAAACCAGGTTTTCTGTTTACATGATAGTTAAGAAATAGGCTGGTTACCTGAGTGCATATAAATGCATTGAGGTAAGACAAGGAACCCAGCAACATGATGAAAAACATGAAAAGTTGCAGAGAGCTAAACTCTCTAACTCTGTGTTCAGCTACAGCTGGTTGAGTAGCAATCAGGATCATATTGATTGTAGTGGAAATTGATTGACTGAGCAAATTTGCTACCTGACATGAATTAATTTTAAATAAAACACAAGAAAAGCTGGATTCCCAATCATTTACTATGTTTGTTTAACACCATATTTACCATAAGTTAGCGGAACATTTGTAAAAACAAACGCCAACACTGTTGGTGTATCTGACGGTGGCATATATATCAGAAAGCAACTGTCCAGTCATAGCATAGCATGTAAACAAACAAACTACAGCTTCCCCAGGACCCAGTGATTTGTCACTTTTAATGTGAATGCTCTGTGAGGGTGTGCCAGGCCACCCGAAGAAGAAAACGCATTTTCCTCCTCACCACAGCGGTCCAGCACTGTGCCCATGTTACGCCAATCTACCTGTAAATCTCATGCTCCATTTTTCCTGTCATGCAATACAAGAAATGTCATGTTGCAAAAAATGTCATTTCATGCCCCAACAAGAAATGCCACATCACAGCAGTAGCAACAAGTAAACATGGTATGTCATAACAAGACACTTGATGATAAGTTGTGTCACATCGCATCATATCACATCATTCAAAGTGGAAATTCTGTCTTTACATACAGAATACACTGCTGTGCAACACCACCAAAAGAAAAGTTATCCAAGTTATCTCATAGATAATTTTATAACAAAAACAAAATCTGTGCAACAAGGATGAATACACCTATGATTTCTAATTAAAATTTAACAGTGTGCATCATGCCATTTGTGAAACATGGAAATGTGGAAATTAAACATAATTTGATTCAGTTTAGTTTGTATATATAGTGGCGAATCACAGTAATCTAAAAAAAGTAATCACAGTAATCTAAAAAAGTCCTCTAAAGACACTTTACAGTGTAAGGTTTAAGGCCTTATAAAATATAAAAATACAGTTATATAGAATCATGTAGAAAACCCAACAACTCCCACTTGAGCAGCACTAGGAGACAGTGGAGAGGAAAACCTCTGTTTAATGGTAGTGGGTGGTCATCTGCTATAACTGGTTGGTATGAGTGGACACCCCAGCTGGTGTTGGGTAGCTATAAACCTACAGGAAATACTGAATTGAAAGATGTCTGCTTGTCTCAAGATGCTCATCAGGGTAGGAGTCAGCCAACATGGTCATGATCTCAAACTCACTGCAAAATTGGGTGAATAAAAAAGATTTTAAGAAGAAAAGTGAAAACTATATTTTAAGGCGTGAGCCAGTTTAGCAACAGAGCAGCTGACAAGAGTAGAATTTATCATGAAAAATACATACAAGGAATCATAAATGTTTGCAATTTAGTTAAATTGTTAGTTTTCATTTGTCAAATGAAATAACTTTATTTGTCTTCGGCTTATCCTAAAAACAAAATGATTATTAAGTGGACAGTGCTTGTAATTGCTTTACATTTTATTGATACTGACCAGTTGTTGTTGTCAGGAGGAATCAAGACAACAAAGCAAAGATGTGATGTGACTTGTCAAGGTGTGGAGCTGTGTCATATTGTGACAAGACGAGACAGGAGGAGATGATTCGAAACGAGTTCTGTCATGTCATTATGCGTCTTGCTGTATCATAACAAGACAAGATGACACAACATAATGACAAGCACCATATAGTCCCACCAGTGCACCTGTTTCTAGTCAGATGGCCCCAGTGGAAATAAATGCATACAACAGCCTTGGCAGTGTTATTGAAAGGCCTTCTCCAGTGTGCTGCACAGAATCATGACTTGCAGGAAATCATTGATCCAAATGCAAAGTGTGTCTGCCTGTACTGTTTATGAATTAACACTGGAGAGATGGGCATGATGATGTAGACACTCTCTGCCTCTTGTACTCTGGCAGTAATAATAGCTGTGTGCAGCTAGTGGACGGATGGCTTGATAATGCAAGAGAGCAGCGTGCTTTATCTCTGCTGTCTAGGACCTTATGCAAGCTGAGAGGGAGGATGAGAGATGGAGATACTGTGAGAGAACACAGTGGAGCAAAGAGAATGAGGGAGTGAAGGAAAGCAGAGTGAGGATGTGGACAAATGAGAGTAAAGAAGAAGAAGTAGTAACAGAGCTGGAACCAGGGAGACTGATGAAGGGCGACTGAATTAGAACAAGAGAGATGAGGAACCATCGAGCATGTTGTGACAGATGTCGACACATAAAGAGGCTTCAACACAGTTGAACAAAGACTCACACAAACACAACACGTATGCCGTGATATTATATGAAGTTACTGTTACACCCTGCAAGAAACAGACATGGATGACTGCACTAATTTGAACTTTTTAACAGGTTTGGTTGGTGCAAGACAACCATTTCCAACTTTAGACTGAAAGAGGCCAACAGGAGGTTGGAGCTAAATTTTGGTTGCATTCATTTATAAAAAGGCATCAGAGGAAACACTTGGGTTCTACTTTCAGCTGGAGACAGCTGATATGAGGTTGGAGCTCTATTCTGAGTTGACCCAGTCCACGTTGGAATACAAAGTTGTAGAGAACTTCTAACAAAGTTTTTCTGAAAATGCATGACCATGCCAGAGGAAGTACATGGTTCTTACTTTCAGCTGTAGGAAGCTAATAGGAGGCTGTAGCTTAGTCCTGATATGACGCACTCCGCCATTTTGAGGGCGATCTACGGTTTAATTTATCATGAGAAATAAAGGGTCGGACCTGCAGAGGCACATAGGGTCCTATGTTTGGCTGTAGGACACCAACAGACAATAATGAGACCCAACCTAAGTCGCTCCCCATTAAATACTGGATAAGTGTGCCAATTTTTTAACTGTGAGGGTTGTCCCATTTTGGCATCTTTAAGCAACAAAGCAACAAAAATGGGCATGAAAATTGATATACATAGGTATGGCAGAGCATCACACAGATCAGTCAAAATATCAGTTTGAATTAAGATTTGATAAAATTATATGTGTGATTTAGCGTACAGTGATACATGTTTGTACAGTTTTACTGTATCATAAAACAGGAGTTTTAGAGCTTTGTAACTCTTGGATGTGTAGTGAAGATGGTTTGCCAACTGTTATTGTTGCATTGTGCACAAAAGATTTAGGCAGCGCCAGCCTTGGTGAGTCTAGTTTCTGAATATTAGTATTGAATGGTGAAGCTAAAATTAGCTCTACAGTATGTATGTATATATGTCTAGCTAAGTAGCGCCCACACATAATACAGCTGTTCAGGAGTGGAAAGATGCTGTGGGTTCAGCTATGTAGACAAAAGCAGCAATACATGTTGTTTTGCTTAAATCAAATTAGGTTTGATTCCATTAAAAGTGTCCACTACTTCTTAAATACTACACGCTAGCTGTAATTTTACACCGTGATACCCAAAGCCCTTAAATGAAATGACCCTGGCAGTAAGCGGTGGATTTATTTCGATAAGACCAGACTGGATTTCTGAAAGAACCAATGTACTGCGCCAGAAAACTGGTCCTTTGGCTCAACATACTGAGGTTTAATTCTACCAGTTAGATTTTTTCAGCCTTTGGTGCAGCTATGTCTCGAAGATATGTTTCTATAAGCACCTCCAATCTGCACATCTTTCTTCTAACTTCTCACTCTTCTTAATGTCCCTGCTCCTGTCTCTGTGAGAGGCGTCCCGCTGGGAGTAATACAGTCTGCTGCATTAGTAATGAGGAGGCAGGGCGGAGGAGAAACACCACACAACAACAAACTAAACACATGTACTGTGCACAAACAGCTCTGCAGTAGCATTTCTGTGGCATTTTAAGAGACTGTTGCAGGAGAAAAAAAAGCCCAGAGATGGAAGATGAGCCGGCAGCTGTGGAACATACTCATGCTTTACTTTTGTGATCTTTTTGAAGCTCCAACCTGGTGCACTGGAGAATGACAGCATGTCAGTGTTGACTGAGCCTAGTAGCATCACTTTATCTGCTTGTTTATCCAGGTATGTCTCATTCAGCAGGTCCAGCCAATGTCTGTAGATTGAAATAGAAACTCAGGCAGAGCAGTGCTACTAAGCCATATTATTACACAGTTGAGACAATATATCTGTGTATCATGTGTACAGATACATCATACTGGTTGGTACACTCAGTTTAATAACTACAGACTGTAGCATTAAGGTTCAATTGCAGTAGTACTGTTAGTTAACGCCTAACACAGATGAGATAATACACATTTATAGTAATAATATTAGCAACAAACAGGTAATTTAATTTATATAATCAGTAACAGGAAGGAGTTTATCTCACAACAACACTAACTTTCCAGTGTAAATCAGAAAACAAAGAGGTTGTTTCACTTTTCCCGCCACTCTGTGTTTAACAGCCTACAGTTTTAACCTAGTTTAATTCCTTCAATGACACTTTCCATGCACCAGCACACGTACAAGTAAGTTAACACTAATCTTTTCCTAACCCTAACCAAGTGCTTTGACTGCTTAAATAATAGTTGTAATGTAAGATCAGATGTTTTAGAGGAAAATAAATATGTTCAGTATCAGGTAATTCATTTTAAAATAATCCTCATTATGTTGTCAAGAAACTAATTCATGTTATTACATTCTTTATAAAAGCAAATGTGACTGGTGTAGAATCAACACTTTTACGAGACAGGGTTGCTAGATGGTGCTGTCAAACAAGTTCTCTCACTGTGACCCACATCTATAAACATTGTGTGGACTAATGCTGTACACCAGTGTGTACACTGGTGAATAAAGTCAACCTGTAAGACTTAATGTACACTTAAAAAAAAAACTTTACAAAACAATTTTTTGAAAACACATAATTGCAAAAACAACATGATGCATATAAGGTACATTCATTATTAAGAGTCTGTTTCTTAGTTTGCAGCGTGTTGGTTCACTGAGGAGCTACTGCTCAATCGTTAGCTCTTCTTGCCTGCGGCTGTGCTGAGATTTTACAAAGCCCCCGTTTGTTTGAGCACCCGCTCAGTTCTCCTGTTTTCCTGCTTTGCGTTGAGTTAGTCAGAAACATGTCTCTCTGTAGTTTCAAGGAACTTTTACTCAGAGCTTAGCTTTTGTGAGACTGGTACATGTGTGCTGGTCAAAATATAAGTGAATAAAAAAGCAACCACTAGATTTTGACTCAGTAAACTTAGATATGTAGGGTGCATTCATGTTTACTTAGTTTTAGCGGTAGTAGGAATTTAGACTTGGGGTAATTGACGTTTGCGGGGATAACTTTGTTAGGTAAACCTTTGTGTGGTAGCTACTTTGAAATAAGGACCTTAAAGTGCCTCCATTCTGGTCTATACTCAGTTCACTGTGACTGCATTCACATGCTCTTGAGTAATCAGATTGCTCAGAGAAACCAGGTTTCTCAGGTAATCGGGTTTACATGGGAGTTAAGTAACCTGATTACTGGAAATCTGCATGTACATGCAGCAGAAGAGTAATCTGAATTTCTCCCCTAACTTGGGTTTATTTTGGAAGCACTGTTCACAGATTTTAAGTAAACACAGACAGAACAGACTGCTGCTATTTATTTATTTGTTTATTTCTGATTTGTTGTGAGAGGGGTAAATGCATTCAGACCAGATCTCCATTTCACAGCACAAACTGACTGAATTAAAGAAATGCCTGGTGAAATGTGACTTATTTAGACATGAAGAGGTGAAGCACTTTGCATTGGTTTCAGTTATAGTTGACTGATTTAAAAACAAGGTGCCATCGCGATCCTTGTAAGGATTTTCCTCCATTCATTCAGCTTCTTCTCTCAGCTGCTAGATGATGTCTGCACATTTCATCCGTGTATACATGCAGCAGTAAAGTAATCTGTGTTGTCCTCTACCATGGGCTTACTCTGCATTATGGAAACCAGGTTTCCCGTTTACATGACAGTTAACAAATCGGCTTCCTCAGGAAAGCTGACTACAACCCGGTTACCTAAGAGCATGTGAACACACCTCTGTTTAGAGTGTGACACTATTTTGGGTTTGAAGTGCTGCATTGTTATTAAAGTGAATAAAGGTTTAAGCAAACTAACAAATCACAGGATTTTGTTCATCTTAAAGTATTTTAGAAAAAGGCTTTATACAAATCAAAAGATGCTGTAATCATCAACGCAGCAACACCTTTTATATATAAATTGGTTCATGTTCAGTTTGTGCCATTGTTATTGTAAAAACTTTTCACCTGCATATTGTACATTTAGTGTATTTACTGTGGGAACTTCAGCAAGTTTGACGAGAGTCATAATGTTATCAGTAATATACACACAAGGCATATCCCCTGCTCGGCTGCGAGCGCAACACAATGGTCAGGCCGTTATCTCTAATTATGAAGTTGACTGAGGCATGAAGATTAGTTGAGCACAGAAAGAGCAGAGTGTCCGACGTGATCAGCATTACAGATTGGTGCCGGGACTCTCTGGGAAATGGAAGTAATCAAACAGAGCAGGAGGATGAAGTTTCTGTGCTCAGACAGTTTTGGTGTGAGTGTCTAAATCTGAAGGCCTCCAGTTGTGTGCATGTTCCTGTGTTCATGTGCTGTTAAAGTTATTGCTGACTCTGCTTATATATATAATTCTGTCCATCAGGTCATCTCTCTCTCATCTCAAAGCAGGACACCTGCTTTTGTGACTTTAATATAACAGACTATTATTCAGTCATGTCCTGCAACAGCACCATTGGTTTCTGTTAACTAATGAACAAAAAAGCCTTAAGTTTTGTTTATACATCTTAGTTGCATCGGGAGTGTTTGAGTTGGAAATAGCTGAACTGCTAAGGTTTGTTATGTTTTGATTGCATGTTGGAAATACTGTATGGCTAAGGCATAACAATGTCAAAAAGTTAAAGGGGAACTTTACTTCTTGCCCCTCCCATTCTGTTTCTGCATCACTCACAACATATATAGCTGAAAAGTGACGGTGCCTCTGTACAGTAATACTGCAGCAACATACATGTAAGCTCCAGACATGCACCAGAGCCCTGAACATACAGTATGTAGACATTACCCATGTGAGCTGCACATCTGATCTCTGTGTGATAACATTACTCTACTACAGGGGTAGGCAACCCTGGTCCTACAGAGCCCAGGGTTGCCTACCCCTGCTATAGAGCAACTCGACAGAGAGTTGATTCAGGGAGTTTAGCTATAATGCGAGGTGATGATGTTAAGAGTTAAGTGACAAAAGATTCTGCTTCTATATAGATGCATAACGTTGTTTCTAGAGAATGTGTGTAATTTGTTGCGTTTGTTTTGAAGAAGAGATGATAATAATGACAGCAGCTAGGCTTACTAGGCTGCACTGCAGTTGAAGGTCAACAGAAGGTTAGTATGTAACCCAGAATCATGAAATGGACTAGAACATCTGAGACACAACACTTGTGGTCCCCCTTTTCCTGGAAAATGTGTAAAATATCAGTTATTGCAGCTGTAAGAGATCACTAAATGTTCCAAGATTCGCTGTTGGAAGCATAGTTTACAGTTTATTGGAGCTAATGCATACTCATAATTCATTTCAATACTAAAAGCAATCAAGTCCACCATCCTAACTGAAGTATGAGTAAACTTTCACCCTAACCAAGTAATGTTTCCCCCTGAACTTATCAGCACCTTCACCATAGAGCTGGCATATCAGAAAGTGTCATGAGTAATTGTCAGAATGGTGATATAGGTTGTTTTTGAAGATGCATGTCCTGAGGACTTACTGGGACAACTCGTCCAGCGTCCAGCCCAGTTAGGGATGAGGGCAGATACAAACTTCACATTGCTATTACATATGTGTTTGTCTTCAGTGGGGTCATATAAACAGTTTAACCATTGCACCGCAGACTACATAAATGACCTCATCCATCTCCCTGCAGGGCCGCCCGCTGTTCCTGCAGTCGTCCAGAAACGTGTCAGTCAATATCGTCAACACCAACAACCAGCTGCTCACACAACTCGTAACAGGTAAGCCTCAGCTGGAGAAACACTAACTGCTTTCATGTAGTTGTACTGATGTTTGCTTTTGATATGATGCGTTTCGATTTTTCATCATCAGCATCAACTCCGACAAGCACTGATGACATTGGCTGCAACAAACATAAAGCATGTAGAATTTATTTATGCTATGCAGTTCTGCAAAGACATTTTCTTTATTTTTTAGTCATTTCTGGGCAGATATCACATTTTATTGGAGCGGTATGATGAGTCACTGTAGGATTAATGGAATTACTGAGTGAGGTTTTCCATTTACAAATTGTTTTATTTGAATAGATTTTTTAAACTGATGGGGTAAAACCATCCACTACTTCACAATAAAACTATTAGAATAAAGTGAGACAAAATAAACAGAATTTCTCATCACTGTAGTCATTTTGAAACTCCTTAGATCTGTCTTGGATCCCTGTGGAGAGTCCAGACACTCAGATTAGAAACCATTGCTCTTACTGTCAGAAGTCATTAGCTCATTTCCAGGATTTAAACATTACCACATCATAAATTCTTTCTCTGTTCCCCTTAACTGTGCCAGTAGTGGCCTCCGTCACTTCACCATAACTCTGTGACTGCACTTCCTTCTTTACAGTCCCCAATTCTCCGCCTGTCACACACTAATAGAGATGTCTGTCTGTAGTTAATGGAAATCACTTTGTGTAAACATGTAGCGGAAGTGTCTCTCGAGTTAAAAAGTGTGCTGACATTTGGCTTCTGGGCTGAAAAGAAGGAAGACTAAATCTGCTCTGGTGTTTCTCGTGGATGACTAAGAGGACTCGGCAACAACAGCCCCAATGGAGAGTGACAGGATCAATTGCGTGCATGTCAATCAGTCACCAAACTCTGGGGGTTTTTCCTGCCACCACATGAGACAAAGCAAATGGAGTTGTCTACATTTTCTGTTTTTTGTTTGTTGTGGCATCAGTCACAGATTTGGCAGCTTGAGTCTTGAGTATTTTCTGCTTCAGACTCAGCAAAATGTGAGTTTTTAGACTGCGTCAGGGTGGAAATCTCATCTCTCATCTGGGTGATAGTTTGGTCCCAAACAACTGCAACGATTTTGCTTTTGCAACATTTTTGTTATCCATGGTTTTTTTGAAGTGATGCTTTAAACCAAATGTCAAAATACTTTGTCGTCATGACGGGTGTCAACAAGTCTCAGTCATGTAGTCCCTCCTCTGGCTCTGGCCAATCACTGTCCACCAGTGGTCGCAGCAGCCCCCAGCAGACGAGTGCTGACCGTTGAATGTGTTTATGAACATAGAAGGATATTTTGTTAATCATATCCTCTCTGGATCTAAAGAAACTGTGGATTTATCTGTTTTTTTGTGGATGGGTCCTCACAGAAGCTGAGATATAAAATGGATGATGTTTTCATATCAAAGTAGGGACTGTACAGTGCTGCAGGGTGACCCTCAAGACTGCAGCTCAAAGTTGGACTGATTCCGACTGTATCTGACCTAAATCTGGATTTTTAGCTTCTCTCATTCTCACAAGTATGAGAAACAGTCAGCAGAACATTCAGGATGTCCTAGAAACGTGGTGTGAAACTTCTACAACTGTTTTCTGGGTTTATTAGGTTGGATTCTGCTAAAATAACATTTATGTAAGACTGCAGTCTGCGGACTCAGGGAGTCTTTCATACTCTCAAGTGGGGTCAGCCAATATGCGAGGCACACGTCACCAAACAGGCGGGGAGGGAGGAGCTCTAGCTGAAACCAGCTGTTCTAGAGACAGGCTCTGAATGTACATTTTCCACCAGGGCAGAAACAAAAATCTGCATATTTTTTAGTATGAAAACTTACACATTCTGGGGACGTAAGGGACCAGTTTTTTAACACCCAAAAGGGGTATAATATGTTAGTGTTTTTTGTGATTTTCATATTTAAGGGAAGTAATATTTAGAAACACTAATCACTGGCAGAAATTAAAAAACTACAATAGCC
>OMLM01007203.1:13023-27499 GCA_900302695.1 Helostoma temminkii | reverse complement strand
GGTGTGCACTATATTGCTCATTTTGTGTTGTGGTGTCCAGTCTTTGGGGTGGACGAGTTCCTGTCTGTGTGAATGGGTTTGAAGTGGACAGTGTGATGTTTCTCTGACACACTTGCTATATAAGGAATATTTTTTTCTTCTGCTTTGTTCCCTCTTTAACTTCACCTGAATGACTGAGAATCTTCACACATATTCAGGAACTATTCGTTCACCCTCTCTACATCTAACAATGATAGTTAGAACCAAAAATCTCTAATTTGGACTCATCAAACCAAAGGACAGTTTTCGGATTGACTAACTTTCACTAAAGTAATCATGGACTGTCTCTTCTTTTTACTTAACTAAGTGTTAGTTGCCATATTATGAATTTGTACAGTAGTTGTAGTAGCACTAATGGGGTTATGAACTCTGTACCCACCCTTCCTCTGCACAAGACTACTGATGTCACAGTCTGTGAATTGAAAATCATTCCAGGTAAACCTCCTGAGTCTGATTAAAGATTGCCATGAGTGTGCCAAAGAATGTGGCTTGGACAGTCGAAAATATAATAAAATTGTAAAATATAAAACTTATTCTGGATTATTTAACATGTTTTTGTTGACCAGATCAAACACTGTACAATGGTGGAGAGGAAAAACTCCCTTTAACTAGAGAAACCTCCAGCAGAACAAGGCTTACGGTGGGCGGTCATCTGCCTCGACTGGTGGGGGTGAGATCAGAAGAAATGTAATATCACAGTTAATTTGCTTCAGTTGGAAAAGGCTTGTGTGTGTATTTTCTGTGAGTGTGCGTGTGTTTGTGTGTCTGAATAACATCTCATAGCTTCGGAGCACCGGTCAGCATGCAAGGTGCCACTAAAAGTATTTTCTTATCTGTCACAGAGGCAGGTACATCTCCAAACTGCCGCTCTCGCACACCTCAAAAACGAAGCTTTGAAGAGTCTTTATCAGTCTCTTAAAAATGATAGAACTAGTGTCTCTCTGCGTGAGGTGGTTTCCCTGTGGTGCAGACATCCTGGCGACGACAGCTCTTTGATATTCTGTTGTTCCAGGCCGAATCAGAAATTAGCAGTCATGCCAAATTCCTTTGGCAGAAGTGTGGTGGCAAGAGACGAGGAGGAAAACAAAGTGAACATGGCAGAGAAAGCAAAAATAACAGAGGAGAAAGTTTAGGGAGAGAAGTGACAACAGTAGGAAAGGAGGATAAAAGCAGGACATGGCGGTGGCTTTCACTGTCAGGTGTAATCTGCCAAAATATTTCAGGCCCTTTTCTGCATTCATTATATAGAGTACAGGCAGTTGACAGGAAGTGTGGCTGTGAATAAGTGCGAGGCAAAAAGTATTTTTCAGAAATAGCTGTAGTTTTTATTATACACTGTAAGTAATGAGTGCCTTTGTAGGGGACTGTCTTCGGCTGCCGAATGTGAAACAGTCTAAAGGAAACGAAAAACTAAAACCAACAATGAATGAGACCAACACCAAACCTGATTTGAGACTCATAAAATAATAATATCACGATAAAGAGAGAAGTGGTTCAGTTGGTTTAGCAGTTGTCCACACCGCATGGTCAGTGGTTCTGACGTCCTGCTCCTCCTGGCCACATGTCAAGGTGTCCATAGACAATTGCTTTAGATGTACCAGTCTGTCCACATACGTTTACTGGGCCTTTATACCTTGGTAATGCAATATTAACTAACATTCTATGGTATAGTGACAGATTTAGCTCCGTGTATGGTCTGCCTACACTCACTGGCCACTTTCGTAGGTACAACAAGGTTGTGGGTTCGATTCCCAGTACACGTGTTGAAGTATAGCTGGACAAGACACTGTCCAGAACTTTCCCAAGGTGATTTATCAGTTATTATTTTCTGATTCTCACTGATCAATGAATTAGCTTTCTTAGCTTTATATCTGTGCATTTGCTCTCAGAAGTTAGTCAGATATACAAAATCTGACTCTAAAGCAACCTCAATAGGCATTGTATGTATATTGTTCTAGAGGTTTGTCTTCTACTACTTGAACAGAATTATCTAATACCATACGCTGTCTGTCTGTGTTCATCATTCATCGCCTAAAAAAATCAATGATTGTGCTAAATGGTTAAGTTAATTAATAGTTGTAAAACACAATATTTTGTGTTTTTTAAACCACTGTTTCCCACCAGCTGGGTTCAACCTGAAATCAGTCACCCAGAACTTTTACCCACAAATGTTTGTGTGTTAAAATTTCACAGCTGTTATGAAACAAGTAAACACATTTTTACAGGCAAAGCGGCGCAATGAAAAACAAACAAAACACTCATTCCCATCCTACCTTAAGCACAAACTGTACCAACACTCATTTTATAGAGCACTAAATACTGCCTCATAATGACTGTAATAAATTTGCAGTGAGGTTACTGAGGTTTGCTGATCAGTCGTTGGTGCAGTAATTCTGGGTGATAAGTGTTTGTAAAACACACACACACACACACACACACCCTGGCACCCTGCATTGAGTTTTTGGTCCTCAGGAATAAAACTTCACAGTCTGTTTGAAAGTTAAGATGCTAAATATCTGTGCGTGTTGCTGCAACTCCTAATGGTGTCAGTGCTTTTTAACTGCAGTCATATATGAAGATGTGTCACGGTCCTCATCATTATTTGAAATTTACAGTCAGCTTAGAATAAATCACGACCAAAGTAAGAGTGACAGCGGATGACATGGACTTTAAAGGGATCATGCATTCTTTTTTTCCAATAATAAAAATGTTGCAATATTAGTAGTAATGGAACAGCCATGATCTGAATCCCAGCTTGTTGCTTAAAGGTAAAATTAGAGAAATAGGTATAAAGAAGGACTGGATTCATGATAAAGTCACAGTAACATTATTCACTACTGGGTGTTTGCCTGCTATATTTTTTAGATGTTAAACAGCTAAATGGTGGAGGACAACACAATATGTGATATTTTGTACACAATATAGCTGCAATAAATCCATAACTTTAGGTTTCCCTTTATTATTGTTTGATTCCTGAAAAGTCTAGTCTATAGATGTGAGTGTGACATCTGTGCAATTAAATTTCATACTAATAATATTTTAATCAGCGGGTGTTGTTGTGCACTAGGCTGCAGTGTATCAGGCCTGAATTAATGATCTTCCAAACATCAGTTATTAGTTAATACAGTTGACTGGACTCCTTGCCTCAAAGAGATCATAATTCAAGACAACATCTTACATTTTTTTTGCAGGCTCCTCCACTTCAAAGAGGTACATCTTAAACATTTTTATTTTTTTATTTCTACCAGTGAAAATGAGCAACCAGATGAGAATTACAATGATTTGCAACTTACACCCATTTTCTACAGCCAAGCCCCCCACAGTGCTGCTCTGCTGCGTGTGATCACTCTGGGCATCTTCTCTGCCCTTGCTGGAGCATTTGGATGGGAGATACACAAAGCACACAAATAAAAACAGCCACCATAAAAAGTAGCAAGCGGTGGTCTGGGGCAGTCACTCCCAAGGAAGCAAGACCCATAACCCTAACTGGTCCAGTGGGCAGAGGTCAGCACCAACCAGTACAACAGACTGGAGGCTGCCTCTCTGTGAAACTAATAAATCTGTGTAAAAGCATACACAGAACGCACATGCCGGTGACATTAAAGCAAATACCTACGTGAGGAAGATTTCAAAGTATCATTTGACACGTTATTCCTGAATTAATACTTCTCAGTGGTTTTCATCATCTCAGGTAATAGTTAACTGTAGCTCTCCTTTTGGCACTTTACTAATGTACAATTTCTTCGCTCTTGTCAGATTATTCATCTGTGAACCCGATGACAGTCACTGTGTTCGGTTATATTCCCTCGAGTCATGTCTGTCGCAAAGAGGATGGTTGACAACCAGGTGAGACTATTTAATCATGTTTTGTTGTAGTAAAAAAAAAAAAAAAAAAAAAGAGGAGATCCTAACTGATGTACACCAACAAAGAGAAATGGGTGGCTTTTATAACCGATCTCACTGATATGAAAAGAAGGTACCAGATTAAGGTTGGTGAGGTGAACTGTAAATGAAATGTTTGATTGTTGATTTTACGGATCAATCACATGTATTGTTGTATTATTTTTTAAGAATCTACGGGTTTGAAACAAAAAAAAAATGGATTAATGACAAAATCACAAAGTGTTGATCAAAAGTTGATTATTTAGTTGTAGTTTATTTTTTCTCCTCATGGGAATCTGATAAAATATTTACTTTAATAAAAACAGGACCGGAAATTCACAAAGGACCATATCTACAGAGGCATATCTAGTGAATCATGTTTCTAGAGTCAATAAAACGCTGATAGTGATACTGCAGCTACGGTACATGATGAATAGAGCCAGCACAGGCAGAGGAGGCATTATGGCAATTTGGTGAAACTAAGGTAGAGGACAAGCTGAATATCCATCTCTAACTTTGCACTCTATGCCCAAAGGGGCCTGTAGAGAGAGAGTATTTTTCATAATTCATATTCATGGCCCATGATATCACTCAGGGAGAAAAACGGAAATCTGCAGAGAATAATAAAAGCCTCCCATCTTCTCACAAAATTTTAAGTCTTAAATATTGTCAGCACCAGAAAGAAGAAACTTTATTTACATGAGAAGTTGTAGCTTTCCAGTGTTAAACTGATTGTGCCTATATCAGTGCAACTGCTTACGTGCAGGATGTGTGGATGGGAGATCATCTCAAAACTGTAATCGAGTTTGTACAATACACAGGTATTTTTATTATGTTTTATTCAATCAAATGGTAAATGGATCGCAAAACAATTTAAGCATATTTGTCCACAGATTAAAGATCAAATCAAATTTGCATGTTAAACCTTATTTTCTTCATAAAATCACCCTTTGGATCAACAACTGTCTGACAAATCTGTAGTGTTCTACTGAGGAGTTTTGGCAGATATGCCAGTATGATTTCATCATTTAGGATGCCCTGCACACGTTGGAGATCACTCACTCTTTCATTGCCAAAGCTTCCCCAGATCATTACGTTTCCACCTCCGTGCTTAACTAATGGTGTTAGGCAGGAATGCATCATCTTTCTGTGAGCTCTGCGTCTCAGAAAGGTGTTTGGCTCAGCTTGGATCCAAACCCCTTATTAGGACATATCGTTCCACAAGACTTGGTTCACCAGTGTGCACTTGGGTCTTCTGCAGAGTCCTGATTAGATCCAGCTGCAGACTGTCTCTGGAGATTTTAGTGTACATCTTTTGAAGAAATGATTAAATCCTTGTTTATGTCTCCTAACCTTCCTTACTCAAAGCAAATATGAAGTGATGAGTTTCTATGGAAAGCTGTTTCCGTTTGTCCCAGAGACTCTGAATCAGTCACTTGCTAATTTCTCACACTAGATGGCAGTCATACATTAACATTCAGAATCCACTGCACAGTAACATTTGCAGCTGGTGTCGAGCCTGTCCACATCCATGAAAGGGGACTTCAGGTGTCGGTGGCGGCTTGCTTTTAGGGAATGTGCATATCTCTTTTGTACTAGACATGGTGCAAAAAACATATCATAAATGCACACTCAATCGCTCCAGAGCATTTTTGATTTTGACATTGCCTTCAGCCCAAAAGGCTCCTGAGTTCGGTTTGATGAAAAATGCCTTGAGCTTGAAACATTATCAATATTAAAGTGGATGTCAGAGAAGATGAGTGTGCAGGCTCTGTTTGCTTTTGTTGGCCTGAATATCTGAGCATCGATTAAATATCCTGTTTAAATAATTAGAGCTTTAAATGTTTCTATATAGACACTTTAAATTCATTGTTACTAAAAAATGAGACAGACCCAAAGATACAGGTTAAACACAGCTCTGTGTTTCTTTACAGCAAAGTAAAGTAGAAAGATGTTCCACTATCATCACTATCCACTTCCACCCTCTCACTGGTTATTGAGTCTGTGGCTGAGGCTCAGCACATCATTACGAAATTACTGATTACAAGCGTAAAGCGATACAAATGAGGAGGTTGCCCCTGATGCTTAATTGGTAGGATGTAATAATGGAGCTGTGATATGTGGGCCGTTAATTGTGTGTTTACTGCGCTATTTATTGAAGAGCATCCCTCCTCTGGCTGGTTACTGATGAGATGAGCTGTGTTTCCACTGGCATGTTATCAATCCTGCTTTGACTCTTTAAGGATCAGATAATGACTATGTGCATTTCTGCGTCCATTTTTAATGCTAATTTAAAAATTGGAAAGTGTTTATAATTCAAAAAATCCTCCAGAGCTAATGCATGCCTATGATATTAAACTGAAGAGAATATTGTGGGGTTTTCTTTTTTATATCCTAGTCATATCACAGGTAAATTTATGGGGATTTAAATGAAGAAAAACAGGTGTACAAGAATATTACTCTGTGTGTACCAAATTGTAGGTTGATGGATGGAAGTGAGCTTGAGTTATGACTTCAGGTCACAGCAGCATCAACAGCAGATGACTGCTACAAAACCTCAACAGAACATCCCTTGAATGTCTCTAAAAGCTCCCCAGATGTTACTGCAGTACCCAGAAATGAAGTAATTGCTATGCTGACTATGTTATGTTACTTAAATTGTTTTAGTTCATTTATTAGTTTTATTGGTATCATGGAATTATGTCTTTATTATAACCCAAAATTACTAAAATGACCATTGTGAATGACTCGCTCACTTTATTGTATATATACACATGATTAGAAAGGTATTTTTAAAACCTTTTTTCAGTTCCTAAATGGATTTATCCTGTCACATGCCAATAAAACCCATGTGAGGCGTATGAAATGTTTCTATTTTAATATAAGATGTAATTTCATTAAATGCCCCATTAGCTTTGGGTCTTAGCAAAATGCTGACTGGTTTGCTTTCAGTTCACTGTTCTCTGCAGTGCCAATGATTTTTTATCAAATATGTCAGTCAGCATAGTGTTTATTTTGCATATGGTCACATATTCCTTGTTACTTTGGTTTTGTAATAGTTTAAAAAAGCTGGTTTAATCAGTGCACTTTTGTCCTTTAAAACAAGCCCCCAGTTGTCTAAGGATATTGGAGCCACAAATAATTTACTACGGCAAGACAAGATAACCTCAAGGTAGGATGTAATGTGCTCACTGCTTTCTGCTGAAACAGAAAGCCTTGTAATGTCTTTGCTGTATGTCATACAGATGGTAAGATGTGTGGATATATGTGTGCGGATGGAGATGTAAATGCCAGCAGCAGAAAATGGCAAAAGTTCACCATGTTGTTTAACATGAAGGATGACTGATACTGTAGCTCTAGTCTGGTGAGATCCTGTATATTTTTTATTTGTGGGATCTTGTAATATTTTGTGGATTTTCTTGAATTGGAGTCCCAGTTTTTTCCACTTAGTTTGGCTCAGTTTATCCGACTTCACAGTTTGATCTACTTATGCCCTGTGAGTGGCAGTGGTGCAGTTGGTACTGCTGACTGCGAACTGCTAACCCCTAGGAGTTAGGGGTCTCTCAGGGGTTAGCAGTTCGAAACCTGGCTGCTGCCATGTTCTGAAGTGTTCCTGGACAAGACTCTGAACCCCCACAATGTCCATATATTCCCATCCACTGAGCGTGCGCAAGCCGGTGTACCGAGCCCAGCAATGGGGAGGGTTGCCCAACTACGGGACTAGTGGCTGCTTTGCTCCCTCTGGACCCAGACAGTTTGCCTTCAGGAAGGTGTCCAGGAGGATAATGTCAGGGTGGCTGTCTGCAAGTTGATCTTAGTGGAAGTTGGGTGATGCAGCAGGACAATAACCTTGAAGTAAATTTGCTAGAAAATGGCTCTGGAGAAACAGAATCTGCCTCCATCAGAGCCCGGCCCCATAGAGAGGCTGTGGAATGACCTCCAGAGAATTGTTCGAGCCAGACATCTGAAGAATATTGAAGAGCTGTTCTGTGAAGAAGAATGGTCCAAAGTCCCTCATGAAGTAACCCACAGCTACAGAAGTGTTTGGTTAAGATTATTCTGCCAATGGTGGTTCAACCAGTAATTAAAACACAGTTTCACTTACTTTTCCCACTATCACTTTATATTTTTAAGGGGTGAAACATCACGACTGTTTGTGTTTTATCAGTGTTGATATTGTTGCCTTGTCTTAAAACTCTCTATTTCACTTTTATCAGTTATTTTGTGGATAGACATGTAGGTACTCATTCGGTTTTGTTTTGTGTTTGTGTTTATAGCCAAACACCCTCATTCCACAGTGTCAACAACAGATCCCCATAGCGGCAAATACTCACACTCAGCAAGTTCTTGGACATCTCTCATTGACTCTAAAGCTATCCTTTGGCATTAATATTTGACAACCGATGAGTGGAACTAATTGACGTAGCTGAACTGTTCATATAGCTGAGAATCTTAATTGTTAGAGCTGTGGAAACATTGTGGTTTGGTTAAATTTAGGCACATAGGCAACTCAATTAGGGATTAGATACCAAAAATTTAGGGTTAAGTTAAAACATAACATATACTAAATATATGTCTCAAACTGAACACAACCACCCCATTCTCCTTTATACTATGTCATTGCTCTATTTGACTAATATTAATGCATGTAGTAAACTGAGCCCAACAAAATGCAAAAAGAAAAAAAATGCATCAAAGCATCAATGTTTGATAAATGAGACTGTCCACCTGCTGCTATACTTCTGTTACTACTGCATATCTGGTAAGAACCCCAGTAACAGTGTCCTGGGTGTCAACAGGTTTTCCCAGGCTACATATGTGTTCATCTAGGTCCAGTTTTGGTGGAACACATGTAAAATTAATTCATGACGTTACTGCAGGCGTAGATCGTGGATGATGTCATAGACATCAGAGTTGAAGGGTATTTTAATTCTGTGTAGAAATTATGTTTTATGTCTTTATGTTTTTAATTTTATGGCCACACTGTAGATTCATTGTAAGTTTCTCTGCAAAGGTTTTTTTTTTAATTGTCCAAGATTTGCTTTTGGAAATAAATGTTTGTATCTACAAAGTGACAATGCAGTACTGTACGTACATTTTTATGTGGAGCTATACAACAATTTCAACTGTAAAACCAAAGTCAGCAGGGGGAAGCTGAGGCTGCAACTGAGAATCATAACAAGGTCCACACAATGCACATCATGAAGGCGTAAGTCAATTATAAGTCCCCTCTGATCCATTAGCTTGTGCTACAGTCTGAATTAGCTTCTGCTGAAGCATTTTTTAAAGATCTTCAATTAAGTTACCAGCAGGCTAATTGCTCTCCACTTTGGACAAGCACTAAAATCAATCAGCTGTTTAGCAAAACTGATAATTGACGCCCTGGTTAGAAGCATTTTGTGTTGTTACCATGTAGATTCCTCCATCACAGTTATCACAGTATACAAGCAGTAAGTATTAATACAGACAATTAGTATTACATGGCATTGGTAGATTAAAACAAAGATACAGCTCTAAGCCCAGTTAAACCTTAAAGACATGTTTGCCCTGATTATACTTCTCTTCATTTCTAGTTTCTACTCGTAGGCATCACACAATTTAAATTCCCCTGTTTTAGTGAGAAGGCCTAGTTGCCCATGGGAAATCTACCCCAGGCTTGCATAAAGCAAGGCCGATCAAAATAAATTGGAAAGGTTCCTGTCACATCAACTGCAGCTGCTCCACAGTCATGTTTTTATTTCTGCCCTCCCTTTAGAGACATGAAAAAGGACTTTATGCAGGACTTCCACTTACTGAAATGGCTTCATCTTTTGGGGACTTATTACATGGGCATATATTTACAATCACAAATACATCTCAAATGTGAGTTAAGTCAAAATCTATGTTTTAAAAGTGAAACCAAAACATGAATTATATCATTACATGTCAAATATTTATCAATAATAAATACCTTTTATTATGTACCTCAGTATTGCTATTTTGTACTATGTCATTATATAACTAAAGTGGGGGGAAACGTATCATTCATTGAGCAGTAGCTCCATATTACTGTGCAGATCAAGTTTTTCTGCATAAGACCTGTGACGAGCTTTAAAATTCAAAACATTAGATGTACAAAATAAAAAGCTGCTTACATGACAATGCATAACCAATAATACATTATGTCTACAGTAATGTAATCTTGACAAGAACAATTTTTCTTCCTCTCTTCCTTTACTCCTTTTGCTTCAATTGTGATTTGTAATGTAATGGAGCATTTCTACACTGGTACTTTTTCTTTCACTTAAGTTACTTAAGTATATCACATATGATTAAATATACAAAATATAAGTAAAGCTGTATGATCTTCTGCACACCAAAGAATTACTGTGTGTCAAAGGCATAGCCTGGTATTATACTCCAATCAAGTATGACATTATGGCCACTGACAGGTGAAGTGAATAACACTGATTATCTCATCATCATCACGGCTCCTGTTAGTGGGTGGGATATATATTAGGCAGCAAGCGAACATTTTGTCCTCAAAGTTTATGTGTTAGAAGCAGTAAAAATTGGCAAACATAAGGATTTGAGTGAGTTTGACAAGAGCCAAATTGTGATGGCTTGATGCCTAGGCCAGATCATCTCTAAAACTGCAGCACTTGTGGGGTCTTCCCAGCCTGCAGTGGCCAGTATCTATCAAAAGTGGTCCAAGGAAGGTACGGTGGTGAACTGGCGACAGGTCATGGACAGCCAAGGCTCACTGATGCACAGGGGAGCGAAGGCTGGCACATGTGGTCCGATCCAACACACCTGTGGGAATTTAAGTGAGTTTCATACGGTGTTTTCATTCCTGATAATTAAGCGCTAATTGAAGTCAGGATAGTCGTTCAGGACACACAGGTGTGAGCAGACATGTTTTGCTGCACGCGTCACAGCATCAGCTTGTGTTTTTTGTTGAAATTGTGTTGCTTCCACATGCGTTGATTGTGTTACTGACTGCCTTTTTATTTACCTTTTTATTTTATTCTGTTTATTTTCTGTGGATTATAAATTTAATGTACTGACAAATAGGAGGCAATTGACAATTTGTTTACTGGGGCACAGCTGATTTATACTGTGACAGCTGCCCCAGTAACAGTGGTCTAACAACGCCTATGATGTACACCCTTTCATGGAGTGGTACTCCCTGATGGCTGTTGCCACTTTCAGCAGAATGAAGTTGGATGTGTTGACCTGGCCTCCAAACTCCCAGATCTCAATCCAAGAGCATCTCTGGGATGTGCTGAATAAACAAGTCCCGTCCATGGAGGCTCCACCTTGCAGTTTGTAGGCCTTAAAGGATTTGCTGCTAACATCTTGGTGCCAGATACCACAACACACCTTCAAGAGTCTAGTGGAGCCCATGCCTCGACGGGGGACCAACACAATATCAGGAAGGTGGTCACAATGTAATGCCTGATCAGTGTATTACAGTGGGTTTGAGTTAATATTGCTTCAAACAGCACTGGACCTAGAGAAGCACATACACCACAGGTAATTCTTACAAAGGTTTATTAATATGAAGTAGAATGGTGAATGGAGGTTGGTGGAATGATGAGGAACCATCTAAGGACTATTGCTGCTCTTTGGCAGATTGGAGACTGAGAGGGTGTGGCGCTCAATGAGGGGGTGAGGACCAGAATAGGTAAGTTAAAAGTATAAATATTTTTCTTACTTTTACAGAGACTGGAGTCACAATGGAAGCTTAAACTGTATTGATAATGTAGATTATTACTAACAGATAATTACTAGATTATACTAATTTAATGTTAAGGGCAATACAGTTCAAAAGTACGTATTTCAGTCCAGAAACAAGCCACTTTCTAATACAAATACAGACTTAGAATAACATCATCAGAATGTTGACACGACCTCATGTGGAAGTTGAGGTCTCGTTCACCTTAAGTTGGAAATCAGAGCATGAGAAAGACATATCTGTGCAAGAATAACCGAGAACAATAATGGAAGCAGAGGCAGCCCACTTATTAAGCTGAAGAAAGGCCACTATGCTGCTACATGAGAAAAGAGAAGCTGATGAAAAGAATACAACAAATAAATGGAAGAACAAGTAGAAAAAAATGGTAGAAGAAATTTTGTGATTCACTCTTGTAGTTTTTATTTTGTACCCAGCTTTGATTAATTCTGCTGCCTTTTGTCCATTTGCTCTGTCCTTCCCTACGATGATCCCTCTCCTCTCCTCTCCTCTCCTCTCCATGCAGGCATTTCTTTGATCCAAGGATCCCACGCTTTTCACCCCCCTCTCCAATCCTCTCGGGGTCTTATTAACAGACACGCAGTTCTCATGTTTTATTGCCTATGATAAAACCTCGCCTCTGATCTCTCATTACAGACCAGCTCTTTGGAAATGGGTCCTGCACCCCTCGGCTTAATATTGCCCGTAATGGGGCAAAAAGCTAAATGCACAATCTGAATGTGTCGGGTACATACCAGGTCCCTGTGCATTAATAAGCCATCAGCTCATCCTGTGTTTGGCCTGATTCTGGTCTCTCTGTGGATTTAATGTTGCAATGTGGTGTTTTCTGCTCCGAAACTGCACGGTGGTTTAAACTGCTATCATATTCACACATGTAACCACTGTATATAAACACACGTAAACATACGGACACACGTGCACAAGCAGTTCATGTACATACTGAATCGTGGATAGAAACAGATAGAAAAACAAACAGAGGCTGGATTATTCAGCCTGATGTGTGTTACATATTTGCACAAATGTCTTACATGATATGCTTCATGCTGAGTCTGACTTTCACCTCTCTGGGGAAACGGCTCCGCTCCTTCAGTCTCTGTCACACGTCCTCCTGGACCCTCTGGGTGACATAATGACAGGAGACCACTGGTTCAAGAAACCGCAGTTCTTTTTTCCTCTCTGATCTTTTTCATTCCCATAGGTTTCTGATTTCATACATTTGTAGGTCACACATGCATGAAACAAGTACAATTATTGTTCACTTTATGGAGAGGTCATCCATCAGGTGATCTGATCCCATTATTTTGTCTTTGATATAGAACACTGTACCAGCTCTTTGGAGCCCAGAAATGGTGATTATATTATCCTTTAGCAGCAGGATGTTTTATATTTTATCACACAAAAAAGGAACATAAATCTTATTCTATACTCTTTTGTACATCATTGTATTATTATACAGTTAGCTCTGGAAGTATTTTTTATGATTTTGCTTTTATACACCACCACAGTGAATGTAAAATAAAACAATCAAGATGTGATTGAAGTGTAGACTTTCAGCTTCACTGAATTAGAAAGAAATTACAGTCATTTTAAGCAGTACCTCCAGTAGATGAAGTAAATAAAATGTTTGGAGTTGATATCAGAGAAGTTAGCATTTGGCAGCTGTTTGACTGGAGCTACCAATATGAAATCCAAAGAGATTTTTTAAAAAAAACCTTCCATGTTCTGGAATCAGATTATTTGGTCAGATTAACATTTACCAGAATGAATAGAAAAGTAAAAGTATGGTGAAGGAAAGGAACAACTCATGATCCAAAGCTACCACATCATGTGCCAAACATGGCAGAGGCAGTGTTATGGCATGGACATGTATGGCTGCCTATGTAGTGGGCTCACTGGTGATGACAGAAGTATCAAGATGAATTCTGATGTGTATACGACTATATATATATAATATATATACCATATATTGATAATGTCTGTATTTAACATAAATACAATAAATAACTACTAAAATGTTCTTTATTCAGTTTTAAGCTCAGTATGGAGTTTTAAATACTGCACTATGCAGTACTGTAATGTGTGATGCAACATGCATCAAAATAACCTTAAATGCATCTGGGATTATTCATATTATAACAAAAAATTATTGTGGTGATTCAGCATAGTCTCAGTTAAATGAAAGTTCAGAGTGAAGTCCAAAACATCTGCACAATAGGCTGCAGCAAGAATCAGTGTTATGATTAATTGTGTTGTGATTATAATCCTGTAAGCAATGCAAGATATCAAGATTTTTAAAAAAAATCTAATTTCAGGAAGACTGGCATACAGCTTCCTTTTTTGTGTCATCAGAGGAATGGACTGTATCACAGGTTTTCATTACTTCTTATCTTAATATCTTGAGTCAGTCCTTTATGCCTAGCTCACCTGCAACAATTAAAAAACGTGGCAGCGAAACTTTTCATTGGTACCAAGAAGCTTTTCTTTATTAACTTTAATAACTTAGTGAAGAACATTCTTCTGTTTGTTTTAAATGACTTTCTTGCTTGGTGCCTGCTTACATATTTTTACGATCTCCTTATCCCTGCTTCTACACCCAGACTCCTCAGATCCTGTGGTCAGTTTACTCTAAGCTCACAGTCCTGTGAACTTTTCCATTGGCACTTCCAGTCAGAGTTTTGGACCTAGTTACCATTTTTAATTCCAGCTGTCACCTGTATGCAGTTGCTTTTGAGTCCCTAAATAATTAAGGTATTAATAAAATTATTATATATCTATTATATTATAAATTCAATTGAAGCTGGAAAGCCCACATCAGTGAGA
>OMLM01007202.1:3815-17910 GCA_900302695.1 Helostoma temminkii | reverse complement strand
TATGAAAAACATGTGTATGTGATAATAAAAAAGGGAAAAAGTATTGAGATAAAACAATATATATAATTATTACATATAATAATATATAATCATAAATCATATACATAAATTTAGGCTGTTGTTGTTTAGTTTAAAAATGAAGAGGCGGTCTCAGAGGAGCAAGTCTGTTTAAGTGACAGCCGTGCTGCAGGCAATATAGAGTTCGATTAGAGGAGCTCCATGCATTACGCATAGTGTCTAATTTGAGAGATTGCTTGATGTTGCTGGTGGTCCTGGTATTACTGTCTTCCTGCCGGGCTTTTCCTGGACACCACCAGTCTGATCAGTGACCCTTACTCTCCCTTGAGATTAACCCATTGTCCTCTTGTCACCTCTGTCCAGTTCGTCTCTCAAATTAGACACTCTAGCCTTACAAACTCCACACAGAAAGACCCCGGCTGACCCGGGAATCAAACCTAGGACCTGCTTGCTTTGAGGCAACAGTGCTAACCACTACACCTCTGTGCCGCCCTCATATGAAAGATTTTAAACATTTAGCTGTTAGAGAGACTTCTAGAGAGAGAAGTCTTTATTTCTGACTTCTTGACAGGCAGAGTGATAAATTATATTGAAACCACATTTATCCCAAGAAAATATGTTCATCTGCATGGTTACGCAATGTTTTGTTTGATTTCTCTGAGGAGAACCAGAATCCCACGATGAGATGAGACGATATGATGCGGCGGTTGTTGCGCAACAACCACATTGTCCATGTGCCTGGTGTTTAGTTATCGACTACTTGACTAGTTTATGACTTGACTAGTATTCACTGGCACTTGTTCTCATTGACAAAGCGAACATATCAACCAGAAGTAGGAAGTGAGGAGGAGGTCCTATAATCTACTGCGGTAGAGATCAGGTCATTACACATGTTGCATGTTACTAGGTATGCTTGTAGTAATAATCTCCTCGTGTGCTGTTGTTATTCATCTCTTTAGTTCTCTGGTTCCTGCCTTGTTTTAATAGACTTTGCATGTAATGCGGACTGAACTGGATTCTCGTTTCTCAATTGTACCACTCAGGATCTTGTTAGGTGTTAATTTGAGAGCATTGCAGTATAAAACAGACACTAGTTACATAAAGTCTATTATTTAATTCTGCTCCATCAGACTAGCTAGTAGCTAGATCTTTATTTTGGGGGTTTCAATATACACAGCAAGATTTCTTTCTGGTTTCAAAAGAAGTTACCCATCATGGAGAAAGCATAAAAGGGCTCTTTTCCATATATAGAGCAGGCAGCCAGGAGGCCCCACATTCCCCTCTGAAAGCATTATTAGTGAGTGTTGACATGAGGGCTGTATGATGTGATTTTTTTACATTTTCTAAATAATCATCATTCTCATGCAGGATTACATTCAATCTCACAACGTCTCTAAACATTTGTGGGAATTTTTTCACAGTTTGAATACAAACTACAATGCTGTGTTTGCCCAATGTTTGCACAATTAGAGAATGATTTCTGTCACATGTTCCTGCACAGGAAAAAATTGTGGTGTTTCTTTTTGCAGCAGGCCTATGTGTCCTCCAGCCACCAGATGGCTCCCCCCAGTCCCAACACCAACAGTAGCAGCAATAGCAGTGGCGGTGGAGGGGAACAGCTGAGCAAAACAAACCTGTACATCCGCGGCCTCCATCCGGGGACCACGGACCAAGATCTGGTCAAGCTTTGTCAACCGTAAGTGATTTTTGAACTTTTAAAATAACGACTTCTTTCTGGAAGCAGTCAGGCCAGGTGACATTTAAAAGGGTGTCTTATGGAGCTGGTTTAGTATGCCCTACTGTTAAAGGAAAAGCTTAACATTTTGGAAGACAGTCACTATTTTTTATGTTGTATTCTTTTAATATAAAGGTAGAAACAGGCCAGCTTAACGTTAAAGTTTCCAAGGAGGAAATAGGTCAGTTTATGTGAGTGACTCTGAGTTTTTTTTTCTGAGCAAAGCTTGGCGTTATTATTCAGGTAACACTAGCAGCTTTCCACTTTAACCTGTTTTAATAGTTGTTCTTGGAGGAAAAAAACATTAAATAGCATAATTTATGGATATCAGTGCATTAATAAAAAACATATAGAGCCAAGTCTTCCTATTTTTTACTTAACTGATTACTAACTCCGCTGATTCGACAAATTAGACTGGCTGTTTCTAGTCTGGTTGTACTCTGCACCAGTGGTTGCCAACCCTGGTCCTCAAGGCACACTGCCCTGCTTGTTTTCCAACTATTCCCTGTCCTACCCACTGCTGATTACCTGGATCAGGCGTGTTCAGCCAGTCAGAAGCTGTAAGTGCAGGGATAGTTGGAAAAACAAACAGGACACAGTGCCTTAAGAACCAGGATTCTACATTACATTTCTACTGCTGTTCTACTGCTCTACATTACAATGAAAAATAGCAATCTACATTGTTTATCATAATTGTGATATGTCATAATTGTAATATGATGAGGTCATGCTGTCCACCGATAGTCTCTCTGTATTCACAGTTCACAACTACTACGAACACTTTTTGGTTTTAAGGGGAGTTGCATGTTTCTTGGCTACCAACCAGGTAGCAGTCCAGTACCAGTCTTCACCCAGTTGAGATGCTAGATGCTTAATGCTGAGCTATTCAAATGATAGAAAATAAGTATATTTCCCTAGTTGTTGAACAGCTTCTTAAAAGACAGGTACATTAAAGCAATTTAACAATGTTGTGTAACCTATGTAGTTATATAAAACAAAGGTAAAATATCATTTACATTAAAAAATAATTAGGTCTACGTGAGATGATCAGGCTTGGTAGTCATTTTCATTTTCAGTACAGTGCATTCTCAAAAGATGTTCAGTAAAATCCTTTGTTTGTTTCAAGCTTGTTAAAGCTTTGTTTTATAGTCAGAGTTGATTGGTTCAAAAAGGCAAAGTTTTTGGCCTAATTAATCCCCCCTTGTTGAATCACATTTGCATGTAGCCATTTGGCATGTGCTTTTACGCAAAGCCACTTACAAGTGAGGTACAAAGTAAGTATAAAAGATAGGTGAGGGACAAAACAATAAAAGAAAAGTGCCATGTGAGGAAATGTTTCAGTTTTGTCAGACATATCTGAATCAGACTGTGGTCATATGTTGTTGGGGAAAATTGTCTTTTTCAGCAGAAAGGGAAAATAGTGGCTCATGACTATAGGTGTTGAGTGATCACATCTAAAGTCAGTTTGATAAAATTGCATGAACACAAGGAATTGTCAACAAAGTGGTAGAGTCTTATATGGACATAGAAGGGGTGTTTTTAAAAAACAGCAACTCCAGCTTCTTTTAACTATGTTAGATTTGTGCTAAATGTACCCTCACAACATAAACTCACAAAGCACATGGAACACCATGGTCAATGTTAGTTTACAATTGCCAGACCATTGTAGATCTTCATAAATCAAGCTGTTTGCCGACCATGTCTCTGGGAAATGTACACAAAATATGTGCCCTGTGCTACCCAGACAGGCAGAGCAGTGGCCTTTCCCACCAAAACTGCCTATGAGAAGACAATACCTAAGCACCTGTGCAGGGATCCATTCTAAGCCAAAGGCTAATCCTTGCAAACCAGTGCTTCCCTCTGTTCTTGCAAATATGCACTATCTGGAAAACATGCTGGACCACATATTAAAAATAGATTTAATCAGCCAGTGTGACAGGAGAGTGTTTCTAGACGGGCCAAAAAGACAGGACCTGTATTCTCACTGGTAAATCCTGGAGCAAAGGTCTGTGTATTTATATCAACAACAAATAATCACTAATACTGACATTGCAGTCAACCACTGCTTCCCACACGTATAAAATACAAATTTTAGAAATGTTCCAATACCAGTATGGGGGATACGGTATCGGGTCCCATACAAGCAAAACCTCTGATGCCGCATCCGATACCACTTTACGGCAGAATGTTAATCTCGTGTTGGGTGAGCGGGTAGGCGAACATAAAGAAATGTCGTTGGTGTGGTGATATTTTAAATGTTAGCATAACGCCCATGACTTCCTGAAAGAACATATTCACTGCCTGCTGCAGGACATTCACCACTGATATTTGGACCAGCAGTGTCTGCCCACTGTCTCTCATTAGTTTAACATCACAGTGGGCTGATGAGCATTTTACCCTTGAGTCAATCATATTACAAGCAAAACAATTTCGGGCTACTACTACTACTCTGCAGACATTCATTAATTGAAATGGGGTGGCAGTGCAAAGCTTGTTTACCTGTTGAGTTTTATGTAAATTTTTGAACGTGAACAAAAGTCTACTGTTGTGTTTTTTTTGTCACAGTCAAAAACATCTGATTACATTGTTTGAAGTTATTGCACTTTTCCAGTAACTGCAGTTTTTATAATAAAAAATGCTGCAACTGCAATATTATTAAGTACACATATAAGATCCCGGTTTTGGCAAGTTCTTAAATGTAAGTACTGTACTTGTACTCAGTCAGGAAAAACCAATATGTGGACTTTGCAACTAGAAGAGTCAACACACTGGACCTGTCCTACACAAACATCAAAAAGACATGCAAAGCAGTCTCTCACTAACACCTTGGCAACCCATATCACTTCTCTGTGATGCTCATGGCTGCATACAGATCTCTGCTCTCCCTAACAAAAACAGGCTTGAGACAGATCAAGATTTGCCCAGATGGGTAGTATTAGTAGTCCAGAACTGTCCACACATGTCCACAAGTGTGTAGATGTTATCATTGTCACTAAGAGCATCATTACATGTGCGCCCAGCTGGTCAATCTGTAATATGCATATGGACAAAAAATTCCAGTACCAGGGAATGCAATCAATCACATATTAGAAAATTACTCCACCACCCTGTAGCAACGATATTGACTTCCTCAATATGTTTAATAGCTATTTTAGATGGTTTGAGGCACTCAACAACAGGCAACAACAATAACCTGGTTCTGTATTAACCTGACTGATGTCCTGAGGGTCATGAACAAAGTCAGCCCAAGGAAAGCTGTAGCTTCTGACAACATACCAAGCTGGGTGCTCAGAGAATGATTCCACAGACACTTTCATCAACTCTCTGAGCCAGGTTATTCTTTTATGCTTTAATGCCACAACCATCAAAGTCCGCATTGTCATGCTTCAATGACTACAATCCCATGGTACTCACCACCATCATAATTAAGTGCTTTAAGAGGCTGGTAAAAATACAAACATCCAAGCTCTTTCCTATACCAGACCTGCTCCAGTTTGCACACTGCCAAAACCACTTGAAGAATTCCACAACATTTGGACTTTGCCTGACACTGGCACATCTGGAGAAGAACATATATTTATGGATGCACCTTCCACCCTAACAACTGTTTACTAAATTGGTTTGGTTTATCACCCACCTGTGGACACAGACTTCCTTATATCCTTAGAAGGCAGTTCCCTGTCAGTCCAGGCTGAAAAAACAACTTCAGGAACTGTCAGACTATACACTCTGGTCAACCTGTGGTACAGTGTGACACCAATAGCCAGTCCCTGAATGTCATATGACAAGGGCATAGCTGAGCGGTTGGTCAAGAGCATATGGACCTTAAACAGCTGCTCTCCATCTAAGCGAGCTCAGCAGTGGCTACACTTCCTGTGACAGATGAACATAACCTCCTCTCTCCAATCTTCACCACATTCTACAGAGACTGCATAGAGTCAACTTACCATCTCTATCTCCACCTGGTTAGGAGGCTGCAATGCAGTCCTTCCTTCGTTTACAGAGTGGGGAGAAAGATTTCTCTCCCAAGCCTTACAGGGTATTCTTCGAAAGTACTGTATGTTATGGAAGTGAAATAAAACCTAACTTAACTAACACCACACCTGCTATCTCTGCAAAAGTAGTTAATTTCTGCATTTTAATCATGTAGACTAACACAAGGAAGCCTTAGAAACATCATATTCACAGAGCATACACAGCTGACATCTGATGATCATGTTAGTATTCATTCAAAGGTTTAACATTTCAAGTAGTTTGAAGTCTGCTATTGATTTGCAACCAACAGGGACTTGTGTAACATCAGCCACTGTGGAGTGGAACAGAAGTTAAGAAAGAGGCTTTAAAAGCATTTTGTGTTTCCTGCTCAAAAACCCTGTATGTGACTCAATTACATCATCATAGCCAGTGCAAGGGCCCCATGTGGTCCTGGTGCATGCTTCTCAGATTTTGAAACTCTGCATCTCTGTGTTGGTTGGAGGGAACCTTGGCCCAGCCACTTCCTTTTCCACTTCCTTTACAATGCGCACAGATGATAAGAAAACCAACATATTTATAAAGAGAAAAAAACATAAAAAAGAGTAGAAATCAGCAACATTTACATCTTGAAACTGTAAAGTTTTAATTAGACTTTGCCTGCTTTCTTCTTCTATAGCAGTCTCTTTGATGCTGCTGTATAGTGGTCAACTGGTGTCAGAAAGTGACAACATGAACAAGAGTGGGGCTTTTGCACGTATGATAAAATCAATTGTTGCAGACAGCACACCGCAGAAGAGATTGTGCGTGGTCCTCCACAGAAAGTATGTTCCAGTCTTTAGGGGTGGGAGGGCTGCCTTTTTAGGGGAAATGTAAATGAATGGGTAACTCAAATAAGTGGAGAAATAGTAGCATGATCTTCGAATTTAACAGCACTATATGCGGCAGAGCTGTCTTTTAAGTCCCTGTGGTTCCCATGTTGTGGTGGGCTGCTCTTGTGCAGCAGAGGGGCTAAGGTAAATCAAGGTTCACACAGTCAGTGACTTCAGAGATTTGAACTTTGCTGATAAAATAAACATGAAACACAGCTGTTGGTTTTCTTTGTCACACTTCTAATAAGAACTCAAACTGATCAGGAGGACTGATGTTATTCAGTCTGGAAATTATTATGGTATAGGAAACAGAAAAAAAACTAATTTTCTTTCAAATCACACAACTAACACCATGTGTTTTCCTCCTCAGTAGTTCAGAATCTGCCAAGTGCTTTGTAAGACCTTTCTAGATAACTGAAATGTAACATATGAACATTTGTTTTATATATATTAATGTGCATTTTGGAGACACCAAACCATTTGAATTGATATTTTGAATACTGGACTATATCGAAAATATCAAAAAAATACCAATTCAAATTTCACTGATATTTCCACTTGGAAATATCATGAAGGAACACTTTCTCCAAAAGGAAGCAAATAGCATGTAATTAGTCTCAGAAGACTCTGTGTGTTTACATGTCTATATATAGCTGTGTGAACAGTTTTTTAAACCATTGGGAGGACATTTGGCTGGCTCTTAAACATTTAAAGGACTTGTTGAGAATTAAGGTTTGGTTTTAGGGATAAGGTTAATTTTTAGGCTAAGGTATTTGTTCGAGATTGGCATGAAGTTGTGATGGCTAAGATTAGGGTAAAGCTTGATTTCTGCTCTACGTTGAATCTAAGCAGAGCCTATACCATAGGCTACACGCATGACTTAAGCTTGATTTAAGCCTCTGGACTGATTCTGTGCATTGCGAGCATGGCCTATGTCATTATAAGCATTTATACTTGTGCACTAGTGTGCAATTAAACCACCAAACCTCTAGTTGGCTGTGGAGTTTCTATGGCACTAGGTTGAGCCCTTTTTCAGCGTACTACAAACAGTGGTGACTCATGCTGAAGCTGAGCAGATCATGTTGGAGTTGGAACTAATAGACGTTAAACAGAAGTTACTTGTCACTGATATCACAGAGAAGAGAGTCATTGCAAAACATTGTTTGTATGACCACTGTGGTGTTGCAGAGTGCACCCTATTGTTGTGGACACCATTGCTCATAGATGTATTTCCAGGTAGGTATATGTGTGGTTATAGGGTAACCACACATACACTGTGTCTATGTGATCTCTCTTCCATAGGAATGGTAGATTTTACACAGAAGTATAAATTTAGCCAAAGGGGTAAGGAAAAGCATTGTGGTAATGTGTTTCTAGGGGACAATTGTGGTTATAGAGCAGCATTGTGTATACTTACTTTCCTCTTAGGGACAAAACACATGACCCCATGATGTAAACTATTAAATTCTTAAGGGTCAGGGTGAGGCACGTAGATTATAATTAGAGCTAGAGTGAGTCCAGTAAATTAATTTATTAAATTTAATGCATTGCCTGTGTGTGTGTGTGTGTGTGTGTGTGTGTGTGTGTGTGTGTGTGTGTGTGTGTGTGTTTGTGTGTGTGCGAATGTGTGTGTATAGATTTCTAAAATAATGCATTTTGGGGATAAAATCTGCAAAAAAAAATGTTCCAGAAAATGCACTGTGGCCAAATGAAACTATTATGCCTAATAGCAGTTGGGAGAGAATGTTCATTCATCAGTATGAACCTCACATTAATACATTAGTATTATAATTATTGATGGACATTTTTATAGTGTGTTGGACACTACTGAACAATACATGTTTAGGTGTGACTGATTCTCTAGATTTATGCCAGAGTAGCTAATAGAAGATTTCAATTGCACACAAACAAGTTCGGTTACATTACATGAGTATAAATTCATGTCTAATGACTGATTTGCGGCTGTGAGATGACGGTGGGAAACTACAAACATAGCCTGTGCAAAGGTCGTCTGGCTATTTGGTAATGGATGATGAATTATTAATGTCTGCAATGAGGAAGTTTCCTTTATAATGTCACAATTCATCATGCTAGTTTTCACCATGAGCAAGATCCCTGAGTTGTTCCTTTATATTTTGCTGCATAAATGAGATAATATATGATGAATGAAATGATGAAGAGTTTAAACATGAAACTTTGTCACTGTTCTTGTTATACAGAAAATCATCTATATATTCATCTATATGTTTATTTAAATATAAGAAAACTAGAAGATTAGAAAAGAGTAGATAAGGCCACAATATTTAGCATAAATACTTAGACCAGTGTTAGTCGTGACACAGGACTCTGTTGTGACCGTCTAGTCAGATCTGACTCATCTAGACAAATGTCCACTGAAACGAAGCTGGAGTGTAGGACCCAGCAGTGCAGTGTGAGGGTGGAAAAACAGAGAGAGGGAGGAACGTGGTGGGAAGGAAGGCAAAGTGGAGGGGTGAAGCATCAGGTTACAGTGTACATTCCGCCCAGACGCCATGTCGCCCAAACAGAGGAATACCAGCCTCCCTCACTGGCTAAATTCACCAGACAAGGGCAGGTCTATTATACTGTAGTGCTGATGTACTGCCTAATAACACTGCATTGGATTAGTTTCCATATCTCACACAAGACTTGTCATTTACTACTTTCGGGTGATTTTCATACCATGAATATTTTATGATACTGCTTGAATGCATTCATTGATTTTCCTCTGATTGGCTTTTACCCTGTTCTTCTGTTGACAACCTTGAACTGAAATAACAGGTTAGGACACAAGAGTATGTTTCACATAACATATGTCTTCTTTTGTATGTTTTCCTGAAAGTCCATATTTCTAATTGTATGCTAAACATTGCTACTGACAATAGATTTTAAGCTTTACTTGAGCAGAGTAGAGTGCAGAGCTGTGTATGTATGTGTTAGTCTATGTGTGTGTGATAAAGACAGGCCTGGAACAAATTGTTTTTGGCCCTGCGGTGCTGTCTCTTGTCTGTTGAAAACAACACCACACAGAGTTACTGTGCAGCTACCTCCACTGGTAGACAAAGACTGAAGGGTGGAGGCAGACAAAGTTTTCTGTGACACATAAAAAACACGCAACTAATTGCACGAAGGGATATGTATTCATGTTTACACCTGTAGTCATGCAGCCTGAGGAAGTGTGGCAGGACTGGTATGCATACATGCATGTGGCAGGAGCAGATTCCTCTCTGTGTTCTAATGCCATCTCATCTGTCACTGTTTCCTGTATTCTTGTCTGTCCACAAAGGTATGGTAAAATCGTGTCAACCAAGGCCATCTTGGATAAAACCACCAACAAATGTAAAGGTGAGTTCTGTCTTTTTTTGTGTTGAGAATGTTCACTCTCTGCTGTATGTATGAAATATGAAAGTACAGCCAACAGATGATTAACTTACAGTCAGATCCTTAAGTAATGGAAGAAAGATCCATTTTATATAATGTGTCCTTTGTACACCATCACAATGAATTTTGAATTCAACTTTCAAAATGTGAGAGAAGTAAAGACTTGACTGTAATTTGACAAAATGTGGCATTAATCATTCAGGAATTACAGAAATGTTCATGCACACATCCATTTTCCGGGGCTACAACTACAACAGCTAACATGGGTACAAACAGAGGCATTGCCTTTAAATCCTTAATAATTAAATCCTAAATAATTAATTAATCCTTAATTTAATGATTAACTGCCTAAAGTCTGGAACTCATGGACACGACCAATTTTTGAGTTTCCTGACTGCCTTTACTACAGCTGCCTTCAGATGCTGCTTGTTTGCGAGCCTTTCTACCTTCGGTTACGTCTTCAATCAGTGAAACGCATAATCTGTTGGGTTGAGATCAGGTGACTAGTGAGTGAAAAATATCAAAAATATCACATTTCTTTGCTTTGAGAAACTCTTTTAGGTAGTATTTGCTTTTTGGTTTGGGGCATTATTCATCTGCAGTATGAAGCTGCTTCTTATCAGTTATGCAGCATTTGCCTGTTTTTAAGTATTTAAAAAAGGCTATCGATTTTTGACAATGGTATGTCTACATCATTAGTGATAGTCGGCTTTCTCAAGTAAGCTGATTTCTTGACTGTCATGTAAACATGAAACCTTGCTTTCGGATTAGAGAAACCTGATTTCCCCAGGTATATTTATCCCAGAGAAAACCGATTACCCTGGCATGTAAACGCATAACCGGGTTTCTAATTGGCTTTTTTATAAGAGTGCATGTGCATAACAGGCTGCCGGCACTCAACTATTAACCGAGACAATCGGAGATGTATGGGGGAATCGTCTTACAGTATGCAATGGTCCAAGTCCACCTAAAGACCAACAAAAGTGAAACTATCACAAAGTGTCCTCTACAAGTCCGTCAGTTTGCGCATTAAAACGCAGTGCTGGTCTGTCTCCATGTCGCAGTCAACTCCCCTGACTCTGACACACACACACAAACACACACAAAAACATGTTGAGAAGCAGTCTTCCCAGTCACAGTTCAAATCTGTGAACCACACTTCTAAAATATGTGTGTGTGTGTGTGTTTGAAATGTAATTCCTGAATGTTTAATGCCACACTTATGTCAAAATTAAAGGTGAAAGTCTTAACTTCGCTCATATCTCAAGTGTTTATGTTGTGATGTACAGAGGCACAATGCCAAAAAACTGTTGCCTTACTTATGAACATGACTGTACATGTAGATCAACTCCTCTAATGCTTAGTAATTAATATATGTTGTATATCTTGTATTTTTAATATGCTGAAGTCTTTAAACAAAGTCAGGCTAGCTGTTTATGTGTTTCCTGCCTTAATGCTAAGCTAAGCTAACCACCACCTGGCTTTAGTTCATATTTAATTGACAGATATGAATGTGTTATTGATTTTCTAATCTAACTCTCAGCAAAAAGCAAATGCATTACAAAGAAAATATTTTTACAAATATAAAATAGCAATAATTAGCAAATATTTATATATTCCCAATGCTTCTATAAATGTCACAGCAGTTGCATCATAAATTCTGTGTTCTACAGGGTATGGCTTTGTGGACTTTGACAGTCCAGCAGCAGCACAGAAAGCTGTTACAGCTCTTAAGTCCAGTGGAGTCCAAGCTCAAATGGCTAAAGTAAGAGACTTGTTTTACTCTCAAAAGTACCAGTCACAGATGGATCGATGATCCAGTCTTGTTTCTAAAACACATAAATATCCAAAGAGCCAGCTGCTGAACTTTGATCCTGAAAAGTCTTAATTCCTTTCTGCACAAATATACTCTCTCTCTCTCTCTTATCACATAAAAGATAAAATGTTACTTGATGTGTCCTAGTTGGCAATACCTGTCCCTTTGGCAATGGTACAAAATAAACTCTTGTTTACAGGGAGGCATGTTGTCCATCATTGTTCATCACTTTGTAACAATAATGGACAATTGTTAAAAGGACAAAGATAGGGCTGATGCAGACTAGACTTGCTAAAAGTAGAAATAATCAATCCTTTTTTTCTTTCTTTTCATCTTCTTGTTCTCCTCACTAGCTTCTTTTTCCTTTTCCCTCACACGCTCATCTCTGTGTTTGTGTATATTGCTAACATGCTCCTGTTGTAATGCTTGTGCTGAGCTCTTTGTCCAAGTGTCTGCAGTCAAAGCAGCTCTTGTCGGCCCATTAAGCTGATCCCTCAGGCTCTCAGACTCCCCATTGAGGGAACCCAGGGGAGGGTGCCACTACACCCGCTGTCAATAGGACAGGCACAATGGACTGGCATTGTCCATCGTCTGCGCCCAGGCCTGGGGCTGACACCAGCACTTAATATACTCCACCCCAGTGTCTCTGCCCCCTCCCCCTGTGCTGCACGCAAATGGATCCAGTGCAATGTAATACCAGGGTCTCCCTCAGGCCAGCTCTGGAAAACTGTAACAGATCCACAGTGCAAGCTGACCTAGTCTAGGTTCACCTAACCTCGGCTGTAAGTGTGCCTGTGTATCTCAATACTGGACAAGTGGAACTAGACACCAAAACTAGCTCACTCAGACAACTTGCTCAATCTGAGGTGCTGATAACACAATAAAAACCTAAATATACACAGCTGCCTCAGAGTCAGTGTGTTAAATCAGGTTAGAGAAAACAACCAGTGGATGACTATGAAACTATTAGGTACAGTTTCACCTATTGGCACCTAGTGGCGAAGAGTGTTGCTCACAAACATGAGCCACACCTTGCACTCCTGTCCTCAGAGTATGCTCAGTCCCTGAATGGGCCACCCCAGCGTGCAGACTGCGGGACCAATGAGCCGTGTGCGTAGGAGCAGGAGAACAATGACTGTGGTTAAAAATAGAACCATTCTTACTTCACAGCACTTCCCTGTTCAAATTCGGACATCAGCTCACATGCACTGCTTGACACATAAATACGCAAATCCGTGATACACACAGAGACACACCTCATGTAGACATGGCTCACCTAGGTACAAAAAAATGCACTGTGACGCTTCAGCAAATCCCATTCATGTGCTCAAGCTGGATCCAACAGCATTTTCATATCTACAACAGAGTGAATATTTGTTTGAATATGAAACAGGATACAAGCCAAAGTAAAGGGCAAATGAAAAAGAAAAGATGGGGCGTGTTTGTTCCATTGTTGTATAGCCTTAAACTCCATTAGTCTTGTCTGGCCTATGACCTCCTGCAGGGTGCCACCGTGTTACATAATGGTTGTATTGACACACCCATAATGACGACAATCACACAAAATAGCTTTCGCCAGGTGGCATATGGTTGAGAGCAGAGGCTGCTCCTATGAGCAATAAAGCTTAATTCAAGATAGCTGGTCCTACTCTTTAATAACATACTCTTACAGCATGTCTTCTTCTTCTTAGCTCGATCAATAACCCAGTCAAATTTGACTAATGCCCACCTGTACCATCATCTGGCTGTCCTCTTGTGTTCGGTGGTTAGATCAGTCTAGTTTAGATGGTTGACAATTGAGGTGCTCCACTTTCCTTTTGGTCATGCACCATTGAGAAATGTTATTTGCCGTTTGTAAAGCTATCATATTGCAGTATTTGTTAGGAAGAAGGGACTAAATAGAAAGATATTTTGATGCAAGAGAAGAGCATGTTAATCAGGTGACACTGGTCTATGCCGTATTTCTTTATAACTCTTCTATCCTTGTCTTTCATTACACAAATTACTCAAGACTCCCACCACTTCCTATCCTGTCAGTCCCCTCCTCTTGTACAAAGTATCAGATTTTTAAGCTGCCCATTTCTCCCACCCTCCCCCTGCTTTATCCTCTTCCTTCACTCTCTGTTTTCCCTTCCTCTGTTTTTAGCCCAGCCCCTTTTCTCCTGGTTGCCAAGCTCCTGTTGCTCTGTGAACTCTTTAACTTCATGCCTGGCTTCCTGTCTGCTTCTGCACAGTCACACTAGGTTTCACTTTCAAGCCTGTGCCATAAAATAAGACACCCCC
>OMLM01007198.1:275335-285348 GCA_900302695.1 Helostoma temminkii | reverse complement strand
TGATTATTCATATACTTTTGTATATTGTACTTTTATATTTTATATTGTAGTTACTACTTGATAATATAAAATATAACAAATCAAGTATTATTATAGGTTGATTTAATACTGTATGATTCTGGGAGGAAATTCTGCTCAGCAGTATTTTGAGTGAAACAGTATAGTGTTGACGCTAGTGTGTGTTTTGGTAGCACATGTAGCAAAATAGCAATTAATAGTGAACATGTGATAACTGTGATGCTCACCAGCTTCAGGAAATGCAATGTGTGACAAACGCTGCAGGAGATTGATATATTTGCCATCTGCATACTAAAAATAAATTCACCTTGAGTCACTGGTCTTTATCCTCAGGTGTCCGTGGTCCACCTGTTAAAAACAGTGCGTCTGCTCCGTTTGCTGCGGCTTCTCCAGAAGATGGACCGCTACTCACAGCACAGCACAGTGGTCCTCACCTTGTTGATGTCCATGTTTGCCTTGCTGGCCCACTGGATGGCCTGCATCTGGTACATCATTGGTAAGATGGAGATGGAGGCCAATGCATACAACTGGGATATTGGTGAGTAAACAAAGTGAAGTAGTACCCTCAAAAACAAAATACTAAATGGAAAACTGTAATGAGTCCTGTAACATCTGGGTGGGGCACTATGCCAAACACATGGGGTATCTCAGGTGATGTTGGCATTTGGATTAGTGTTACCATGCAATATAATACATTATCACATTGTAAATTATCATCTATGCATCTATGTAATTTCCCTAAATTTGCTGCTTATTTGCTTCAGTGTAAAACATATTGTTCTATTATGTCTTTGTACATTTGACTGCTGATTCTCCACAAACCTGTAATAGGACTGTAATAAGACTTTGTAAATAAATTTCAGATTGGATCTGAAACACCAAAGAGACACTCAGTGTGAGTTTATTACGATGACAAAATTTGACATTTACAATTAATGTAACTGTAACTGTGATGGTTATTCTCAGAATAAATAGTCTGGATAAATTATACCTTACAGGGGTGGAAACACGTTATGTAAAGGCAGATGTATCCTGAAACAAGTATGATGCTAAATGATAACCACACTACCACTACGACCTGTGGCATTTTGAATTGTGCCTGTAGCAAACTGTTGTAATCTTTGTTGTGATGGTAGCATCAATCAAGGAGACAAAAGAAGTTTGGAAGCAACTTAATTTTATGCCAGGGAACAGTTAACAATGAATAGTGTGTGCAGATTGCTTGATGCTAATATATTGATTTTTTTAATTTTATGAGTTAGGCAGTGACACTAGATGAAGTGTTTTCATTTTATCTACATTTTTCTAGCAGAGGGAGCCATTACCTAGCCTTGTCAAGCTATGGAATAAATCACCATAAAAAAAACATTGGACTTTTATGAGCACGAATCTGTGGAATAAATAGCTCATGACTTGTGGCTTAGAGTAAAGTCTATTGAGCTAAATTGTAAAATTTTAATTGATCATCTGGCCTTAATAGAAGTAATTTTTCACTTTTCTGTCACATAAGTACTATATACTCTAAGCAGTATGTTATGTAGGACGCTGCTTCTTGCCCTACTTTTATGCCTAGCTTTAATCTGTTTTAATTAGTCATTTATCTTAACTCTCATACTATATGTGGATCTTGGCAAATGAGTTTAGATTCTGGTGGAATAGTGTTTCATTGCCCATGATTACAAATTGTTGTTATGAAAAGCCATCAGTGCTTATAGACATTACAGGTTTGTAAGGTGAAACCATCCGTCTTAAATTAAGGCCAGATTAATGTGTTAAACTGGTGTTTGTATAATTGCATGTTTGTTACATTAATGGTGTATTTTATTGGTGTATTTTATTGTATTTATTTATCTATTTGTCATGTCTGTTATAAAATATTCATCAAATGCAAATAAGAGAGGAACAGCGGCATTGGTTGTGTGCTTTTTGTTCGTGTGAGCTGTTAAATTGACGAAGCACAAAGTGCGATTCTTTTTGTAATTAATGATGGAGCCCCCAGGCTTTCCCATCAGCCTCCAGGTCCCTCATATAATAAGGCCCACTGGGCTGATCTCTGGTCAGTATCGATGAGCTGCATTGCTCACAATTACCTCACCCTAGTGTCTTCATAACTGGTTCCGGGTCAGCATTGACTGGGTCATGATAATGATTCAGATTTTTCTTCACCAATTACTGCCTATCAGTGTCATAAAATAACAACTCAGTGCATGAGGCGGGATTAATTTATTGTGTCCTAATTATGTGTTTCTGATGCTGAACTGAGCGTTGAAGTCAGGGAGCTACAGTATGAGGGGCTTCCATCCAATTACCATTCATCAGTGTCTGCAGGAGGCTCTCCTGGGATCAGCTTCATGTCTCCACACTGTACCGGCCAGAGATCAGTTCTGGGGCCCAAGTATTGGGTCTGCTTCCACTGTTCTGGATGTTACATGGAGGAGACCAGTGCTTACCACAGTTTCCAGAACCTAGTGCTGTCAGCTTTGTCTGCATCCGGCTTGTATGCTTCACTACACAGACTTTCAGATGATCATTGCTAAATTCGTCTATTTGTATTTACCACAATATAATGTCTTGATTATATTCTCTCAATTATTACTGGATATGCTGCTCAGAACAAAAATATTTTTTGAAAATCATTCTCCCAAATCTATCTCAACCACTAGTCTGCTGTGTTACATACTTATTTGCTTGAAAAGACACAATGAAAGTGTATTTTTACTATGTCTAATTATCCATCCATTTGTTCTTTAAGCCAACAATATCTCCACTTTCATCATTTAAATCCAGGGTGGCTGCATGAGTTAGGGAAGCGTTTGGAGTCACCGTATTACAGCACAGGAAGTGGGAATGGAACCGGCAGCAGCCTATCCATCCGCAGCGTGTACATCGCTTCACTCTACTTCACCCTCAGCAGTCTGACCAGTGTGGGCTTCGGCAATGTGTCAGCCAACACTGATGCAGAAAAGATCTTCTCTATTTGCGTGATGCTCATAGGAGGTAGAGAAAACACACTCATCAGTAATCACATGTACTGTATCTTTTTTTCACGTTTTTTAGTCGCCATGTTGTTTGGAAGTGAGTTTGGTTTATTTTTACCTGAATGTGCCCTTCTTATCCTTGTATCTACTACCAATCCATCATGTCTTGGTTTAAAAATTATACAGTATCAACAAAATCAGATTTTTCTGTGCTGACCTGTCACCTGACAGGGGAGGCCACGGAAAGCACATCCTTGACATATGCATGCAGTTTCATGGCAATCCAGGGGCAAGTATAATGTATATTAAACAGACTTTCAGAGGATGATCTGATCCAGTTTAAACTGGATTCATACACTGAGGTTGGAGGTCACCATGGCAGAGTTTTCCCTGTGGACAGTCCACACTTTGGCTGGGCTAAATGTTAAATGTCCTTGGCAGCATGAAGCAGTAGCTTCCACAAAGACCCACACAACCATAATGTGCCTTGTGTGTTAACGCAACATGAAAACTAACACACATCAACAACACATTGAGGCTTATAGAAGAAATAGGAATAATCATTAAATTGGAAAGCAAAGCAAACTTATCAGAGTTTGATAGAAAAAAACAGTTTCTTGTTTTCACAGTTTTAAATAATTTGAATAACACATTGTTTATCACCCATGGCACATGTCAGAGTCACACTCAACATGTACTCCCCCATTGACAGTATCTTGCATTTATTCTGAAACTGTAAATGTCTCCAAAAGTGGAGACTATTATACAGCCTACATTCAGTCTACACTACTACACAAATTAGTACACTGTAAATACTCATTCAGGAATTTTGTGGAATCAGCTAATATTTTTTAATTAAGATAAATATCTAAGTTTAATATTTCAAGCTTATTCAATTTACAATGTTTGTATTGTCAGAACTTAGAAATATTAGTGGTGCCGACTTCATTCGACTCATTAAATTAAGTTAATTAAAAGTGAATAAGTTAATAAAAAAAAAAGAGACTTCCCAGCATGCATTGTTTTAGTTAATGCTCTCTTTTTAATAGTACAGTCATGGTGGTAAGCTGCTGTGGATAGTATAGTATATATTTACATTACTTTGTGGTTGTTTATTTTCAGACTAGTAAGAACTATATGAACCATGATAAAGGTTGGTTTTGAATTCAGTTCCTAGTCCCATATACTTACATTTATTATAGTCTCTCGGAGCAGCTTAATGGGATTGTTGTGTTCTGATCTTGGTACATTTTGGCAGAATTTGTTGTGTTAACTAAAGACCTACAGTTAAGTTCGAAGAGGTAATTTTTCAAATTGTTTAATTTCAGTGGGTGCTCAAGTTAAACAAATAACTCTCATAAACACTAGAGAATTTTTTATGAAACTGACAGTTTTAATAAACAAGAACCAATTTTTTAAACTAATTTAATTGATCTAATTCAACTAAACTAAGTTAACAAAACATGCAATATTTAATCAAGATAACATTTTGTTGTTTTAGTAGAACAAATTGCATTTGTCGACTTGATTCACATTTTTAAGGCAGCCCTTTGACTCTTATTTTTAAATGTAAAACATTTTTTTCTACATCTACATCTTCTGTGGCTACAGGTGTAATATAAAGCAGGAGTGTGATTTGGCAATTCATGTCATGTCCTGTTTGGTGAGTGATTTTTGGAGAAGTCTGTTTGGTTGTGAAGACATGAAAGACGGAAAATGACTTCTTGTTGCAGGCCCTCTAAATGCGCCATTGACCCATTAAAGTTGAACTGCTCTCCACCATTACTGAAACAAGCCTGCTGTGTCTCTTCCTACACTTTGGCACTGTCAGTTTTACAGTGAGCTACACAAAAATATTCATGTGCTGGCACTAAGCCTTGCCATTAAAATACTGTAGCATCCAGAAGGTTTGGCTATTTTTGTTCCCTGTCTTGACAATGTCGGGACGATTTATTCCATTCTGTTTCATTCATGCTTATGCCATATTATCTCTTTTTTCCTCTCTAACTCTGCTTTATCCCTTCCTATCATCTTTTTTCTCTTCTTTCCTGCAGCGCTGATGCATGCCTTGGTCTTTGGTAATGTGACAGCTATTATCCAGAGGATGTACTCACGCTGGTCCCAGTACCACACCAGAACCAAAGACCTCAAGGACTTCATACGTGTCCATCATCTGCCACAGAGCCTCAAGCAGCGAATGTTGGAGTATTTTCAGACAACTTGGTCGGTCAACAACGGCATCGACTGCAATGAGGTAACGAAATGAGGACACACTAGCACATATTATAAACTAAAGCTGGTGTAAATCCTTTATCATTTTGCTTTTCACATTTTTAACGCTCAGCAGCACAACATGTAAAGATCAATACCTAATTGGAAAGATCACATTCTTTTCTCCTTCCTCATATATCAACCACATTTAAATTCACAATTAAAGTGATAGCCTGATGGATCACATGGCCCTTCACCATGTAAGAGCATTTTGTCAACATTAAGAAGCAACAGAAAAAGATTGTTTTATGAGGTCTTTGCTGGTGGCAGGATAATTTGTGATCTTGATCTTCAAGGGTTTCAGCCCTTCCTGACCCTTTTGACTGTCAGACTACTGTCATGTTTAAGTCATGAACAGAAATTGGGGCAAAAACAAGCGAAAATATTTACATAAGCATTGTTATTTAAGTACATGTATACATGTATACATGTATGTATATATATAATTCTTTAACTTTGTTCTTTTTATTTGATTTTTCTAATAACCTTTGTGTGTTTTATGTGTTTGTATTTAAGTAAATCTTTTAATACACAAATTTGACAAAATATTCTGATGAATGCCAGAGGTCCTAAACTGTAAACAGTACAGATGAGCTGAATAATAATACTAGACTGTAAATGACAAAGGTGTAAATGTGGCATAAGGACAGTTTAGAGAAAACACAAACAGCACCTCTCCTTGAAAAGCCCATAAGGAAAACAGTCAGTAGGTCTAATAGCAGCTTGTCTATCCAGGCTGTGAATGCCTGCGAGACAGCTGTCAGAGCCTAGACCAGTGCTTAGAAGGAGTGATGAAGATGAATTCCAGACAGATGAATTATAGATGGGTCTGTTGATTAAAATCAGCCTGGCTCTGATGATCACTGATGATCATTGATCACTGATTTAATGGTGAGCTCTAGAGCTTTGTCCTAAGACGAAGACAGACAGACAGATAGACGATATTCTGTGTTTTATTTTTTTAATACAACAATAGGGAAACATTCTGTCTGTTGTGTTTCTTTTTTTACAGTCACCTGTAAGTAATTTTTTATTGGAACTTTTCACATTAGGCAAATGTTTCTTCTTAGTGTCCACTATTAATATCAGTATTAGACTTATAGAGTAATTGTTACATTTATCTTATTGAAATCTTATTAAACAATGCTCCGAAACCCTTTAAGGCAAACTATTGATTTGATGTTATATAAATTAGCTTAACAGGACATGACACTAATGTCTCCTGTAGTACAATAGCTTAGGAATCAAATCAATGGCAACCCAGGCTGAAAATTTAATCAGTGAGTTGTAGCAAGAGATATTTTCACAGTTGTCATGTCCTCATCACTCTTGCCTGCCTCCTGTTTTTCTCTCTCCCTGTCTCATTCTCTGCCTTTCTCCCTCCCATCATCTGCACAGCTGCTGAAGGATTTCCCGGACGAGCTGCGGTCCGACATCACCATGCACCTTAACAAGGAGATCCTGGAGCTGTCGCTGTTTGCCTCTGCCAGTCGTGGCTGCCTGCGCTCCCTGTCTCTGCACATCAAGACCTCTTTCTGTGCTCCTGGAGAGTACCTCCTCCGACAGGGTGATGCACTGCAGGCCATCTTCTTTGTCTGCTCGGGATCCATGGAGGTGCTCAAAGACGGCATGGTGCTGGCCATCCTGGGTACGATTTAGGGATGGGTAGGGTACAGAGCACAAATCCCTCTGTGTCCTCATTGCAGATTTACTCTGTGTACTCTCCATAGCATGCTTCATAATAAAAGTCATTGCCACTCATTGTGACAAAGGACCTGTAAATGAAACCATTGTTAAGAGAACAACAGCATTAGTGTTTAAAGTTTTTTTTTCTTTATCAAACTCTCAGAAAATCCTGAAATAATCTGATTTTGTGGGATATTAATAGATGCCCATTTTCAACAGTATGTTGTAGGGGTAAGAATCAAAGGATGTATTTAGGCATACAGTACCTAATGGGGGAGCTTGATTTTTCATTTCCAAAACTTTACACAAAGTTAGGTGACCCAAAAACACAAAAATAATTTCAGGTCTATATAGTCTAGACCCACTTAGCCCTTGAGATCAGTCATTATATGGCACCGAAGGCTAAATTTGTAAGCAATTTCATGTGCAGGTCACCATGACTACATTATTAAAATGTACTGATGCTAAAATAGAAGTTGCTCATTAATGAAGATTATTTCAAAGCATTTGCTAAATACTGCAATTCAGCAAAAACTAAGAAAGAAATATTTGGGTTATAATATAATATTTTTTTGCGCTATGTAGTTAAAATAACTATGTGAAGATATAATGAAAAAAAAAGATTCTATTATATGAAATATGAATAAAGGAAAAATTTGTTAAAAATACAATCCATCACCACCAGTGGCAGGAGTGTTAAGTGACCCAGATGGAGAAACAGATCCAGCGGTTGTTTTGTCATAGGAGGTGGATGGTGTGTAGATTATATAATATTACTGGTATCTCACTTGAATCCTGAGCTAATTTTAACCAACTGTGTATTTGTCAAAAGGCTATGAATTGTCTGATTACCACAGTACATAAGCAGCTTTGTAAACATCTGAGGATGAAGTGTAAAGTAATTTTTCTCATTTTCTTTATGAACTACCATATTTAATTAAGTAAGAACATCTCACATAGAGCATTATCCCATAATCTTCTTTATATATTTTGAAAACTTTGTTTATACTCTGAGAAGTATATTTTCTGTGTCATTTTACAATCTTTTGCAAAAATAGGTTTAGAATTAATTCAGTGCAACTAAGCTGGACAGATGGTTATGTTCTCTCTTGGTTATGTCCTTCAGTATATTCGCACAAATCTGCAGCTGCTTTTGAGTATTTCCCACTCACAAATGATGTTCACAAATTGTGTCAGAGTTTGGGGCTGTAGTGAAAATCCCCATATAAACATCTCTGTGTGCAGAATACATTTTAGACAAAACACAATAAAATACCAGTCTAGTTGTATTCCTATCATCTGCTATGTAGTTCAACCTCCTTTTTGGAGTGAACCTAATGTCTCTGGATAATGATACAGTGTCAGTGTGTGTGCATGTGTGAGTGTGTGTGTATCAATAAGAGAAAGCAAGTTAAAGATCAGAATGTGAATTGTCACTTATCATTTTGTTGCTGGTTCAGTATTCACAATCTTTATTTCAATTTTGTTTATTTTTGTGTTTGCTTGTATGTGCAAATGCTGTTTACCGGTTGTTTGTCCTGTTTGTGCGTGTATCAAGTAGGTGGCATTGTTTACTGGTGCACAGAATGGTGTGTGTTTGTGTGTGGGGGTGGGTGCACATGTGTATAGACTTGACAGGCAGGGAGAGCATTGTCTCTGTGTTTACCTGCTGACTGTGCAGAAGGTCAGGCTGACACTAAATGTCTGACTGAAGGAGAAAAAAGCTTCTTTCTCTCTTTGTCTTTGTGTATGTGTCTCTCTATCACCCCTTCCTTATCACAACCACAAGTCCATAGCCACAGCTTAGCACCATGTAATAGAGAGTGGGTGAAAGCGAGAGGCCAAAGTAAAACATGGTCATGAAACAAAGAGAATGAATCAATGGCAGCAATGGAAAGGAACAGGGAAACGAAAGAAAGTAAGGGAGGAAGTGAGAAAGGAAAAGAAAGAAAACAAGAATAGAGTTAAAAAGAAATAAAACAGAGATACGAAGGAAGAAAGAAATGAAAGAAGGAGAGAGCAAAAATCTAGTAGAAAGCAAGAGGTGCTAGTAAATACAACTGAAGGGAACATGAGTATGAAGAAGCTAGGACAATTTATAAAAATAGAAGGAAGAAAGGAAGGAAGGAAGGAAGGAAGGAAATGAGAACAAAACAAAAAGCAAGCAAAAACAAGGGGGAAAAGGTCAAAGAATGGATAACAAAAAAATGGCAGGAAAGCAGTAAAAGAGACGAGGTAGTTATGAGGAAGTAGAAGACAATGACAAAGCATTTTGATATAGCTGGTATGAGAAATCTGGAAGCAGAGAGCGCAAAAGAGAGAGGGAGGGAGAGAAATAATGATTGAAGTGAGAAGGGATAGTCAGAGAGAAAGAAATGTTGGGGAGAAAGAGCAGTAGTCACGACTGCCGCTCCATTAGCCATGCTGTAAATGAGCAGCATTCACAGTTCACAATGACCATAATGAATATTTTATCAAGCTTAAGGGGCATTAACACTAACAGGGTACTTAGTTTTGACCCATATGTATAAAGAGTACAGGAAACAGCTGTCGGTGTGCTTCAGTCAAACAGTAAAATTCACTAAAAGAAGTGAGAGTGGTTTTGTTTTAGGAATAATAAGCACGAACCAGTAAAATAAACTTCTTGGTCCAGTGGTTCATATTTCCTGCTTAATTAAGTTCCCACTAAGCACTGTAGCAGAGACAGCCAGTTAGAATTTCAGAACATCATCTGAAAAGTGATCTGGCTTGTTGTAAGTTCTGCATCGGTTCTTGTACCTTGCTGTTCTGAAACATACATCTATGTTAAATGATGGTTAAATGCCAATTTTATGTTCTCATTTCCTCATAGCCCAAGTAGTGGCACCTTGATCCTAGATAGTCAAGAATATGGAAACCTTTCCAACTCACTGTTAGTCACTGTGGCCAGAGGCTAACTAAGAATATTGTATGTATAATAATAATTATTATTAAGTTACAATACTGTTATAATGTATTGTAATTTTAAGCCATTATTGAACAGCTGATCAGTTAAAAAGCTGCTTAAAAACAGCTTTCTAC
>OMLM01007198.1:223494-260344 GCA_900302695.1 Helostoma temminkii | reverse complement strand
TATTTAATGGTGCACAGACAGTCCCATCCTTGATGTTTATATATCATTTTCTCCACCTGCAAAAAAAACCCTCATCTTTTATTCACTGCTTTTCCACTTTATCTGTCATTAGCAAGGTCCTTTACACACTTGCTTTCTTCTTTCCCACCACTTATGATTTTCAATTAAAGTTAGGTGTGACTCAGGGGGATGCAGAGAGTGGGAAAAATGCTAAAAACACAAAATGATTGTTAAAAGAAGAGGGATGTGGAGTGATTTGATACCTGAGCATTCATGTTTATACTTAACTCACACTTAACTCTGTATTTTATATTCACTCTTTTGCTGTGAGTCTGTGTCTGTTTAATCTACGCAACATTGTTTGATAATGGCCCTGACCCAAATACAACTACTATTCATCTCTGTCCACTCTTATCATTTGAACACACACAAACACACACACACTCGCATGCACTCTTCCATTCAAATGAGCACTTTATCCAAGAGAAAAGCTCCTCTTCACTTGTCCCTCGTCCCAGATTTCAACACTAAAAAACACCATCGCTGTGCAGGAGGTGAGAACTTCTCTCTCAGGTAAAAGAAAAGACATAATGGAGATACAGTATGCTGAAATCCTCCAGCTGTGGTGTGGTGTTTCATTCAGCCCTTACTGAGCTCTGATAGGCTGGCTCCCCAAGAAAAGAGGACAGGCTGTGTGCTGAACCAAGGACACATTATGTTTATGTTTGAATGTGTGTGCTCCAACTTGTGTGTACGTCCATGTATAGCAAGTGTCTGCGCCTGTTTGCTTAAATAGCACACGTACACTTGTAAAATATGGAGAAAGCTCTCCACACAGGGGCTTTACATTCATCTGTTCCACTCTGGGTGAGACAGAGGCTCCCGTTGCACAACCAAACAGTTATATTTGCACTGGTGTAAAGTAAAAAGGGAGGGGAAAGCTTGCGGGACATCTTGTGTGTTTGATAAATGAGTCTGAGCTGCTCCCCTGAGTGCTGTGGTACAAGTGGTGGTGGTGGGAGGGGTGGCACAACAATGTGCATGTCAGAAGTAGAGATTAATAGTGGCTTCTTCTCTTAGAGGTGTAAGTCTGGCTATGTCCATCAAGCAGGGATACTGGAATGGCTGCTAAATTACCTCTTTTGTTGCTCACCTGTCAGGGAGTAGTCTGGCATTTTAAGCAGAAGATAGTAGCATCATCGCTGTGTAGAGCTTTGGGTAAATAGTTGTCTTCCATTGTGTTGATGTACAGCTCAGAAGAACATCTATGTCCATGACCATCTGGCAGCATTTTATTTTTTTAAACTGTACATGATGTTCCCTTCCATTCTGTTAATGGCGTGTCTTAATGGTAACTATATAATTAGTCAGACTACTATAACTATTTTAAAAGCTGAGATTCCAGCTAATACATTAAGTTAGGCAGTAGGGTTCTGTCTCATTAAGCATTGTGTTTTCTGTCTGCAAGCCCTGGTTAGTTTTCTAGTGACTTTAGTTTTTCTCATTTGTTCATCTCTTCTCTAAACTTAATATGAATATATGCCATGTACATACCACAAGCAGGAATTATGGAATCTCTTCATTCACTCTTTCCTAGGAACCACTATTGATCATTCAGTTGCCCACTGCACTCATCTATTACCCAGTTTTCAGTATCTATTAAACTACTTTTTATAGAGTGAAAACTGTTGTTGGATTGCGACTCAGTCTCTCATGTACACAATTGTTTACTAGGTACTTTTTATTGTTCTATGTAAGTTCTGTTTTTTACCTGTTTTTAAAATCATAACCACACTTGGAGGGCAGCCGAATAGAGGGCTACTGTATGATGATACATATGATACAACCCTGCTACCAAAAACATTGGGATTTTGTGTCAAATAGAACTAAAGAGAGAAAGCAATGATTTGAAAATCATTTTAAACCTACATTTGCCTGAAAATAATAATAAACATGATAACATGTAAAAATATCACCCCAGAAAGGCTGAGTCTTTCAGAGGTCAATATGGTTCACGACTTTAAAAACTTGTCAATGAACACAGTTTGTTGCTACATCTGTAAATTCAAGTTAAAATGCTAACATATATAAATATGATTCAGATATGCCTCTGCCTTCTCTCGAGCCAAAATAACTTAAGATGGACTGAGGTGAATTGGAATACTGTCCTGTGGCCTGATCAGTCAAAATATGAAATGGCTAGTTGACTTGTTATCAGTGCATCGTTCAAAGGCAGCATCTGCGATGGTATGGGGTTGCATTAGTGCACATGGCATTAGTAACTTTATTGATACTCATCACTAATGTTTGGAGCAGCATACTGTATACTTACATCCAAATCATGTCTTTTTCAAAGAAATCCTGGCTTATTCGGCAAAACAATAGCAAACATCCTGCACACATTACAACAGCCTGGCTCCATAGTAAAAGAGTCCAAATGTCCTTTTTATTTTATTCCATTTTAAAAAGTAGAGGTTCCAGTATAAATAGACTTATTCAAGTTATCATTTATCACTGTTCTTCATATAAACATAATGTTTTTGTTTAACTGGCCAGTATGTCAGCCATTTATTTTACAGAGATGTGGCTGGTGGTCCACGTGTTCAAAATGTTTCATATGACAGAGCCGGATTTTAATGAGGTGTTTGCAGACAGCAATAACTACTCAAGTTAATGACATCTCTTTAATTACATGTATATCATCATAGTGTCTAAAATGAAGACAAAATTTAACCACAACTTCATTCAGCAAGTTTTAGTATAATATTATTTGTTTTAAAATGTAAGTACGGAAGATACAGCTTAGTTTCATTATTTGTGACAATTTGTATTTAATGAGGATGTTTATTTGACCTCAGATAACTCTGTCTATGCATCCATAAACAGAGACAATCAATACAAAAGCAAGAACATATACACACGACTGATGCTTATTTTCTCAAGACAGCAATTCCCGTTTAGTTTTTTTACTTGAAACAGCAGTTTTAAACTGTTTTGTGTTTTACAGAAATTAGGGTATTATTGAAACACTGTCTCAGAATTTAGAGTGTCTCTATAAAGTGTTTGTGTCACCAGGAACTTTCGAAATGAGATGTTCAAAGACCGTTTTTGTGTCTGACCTTAATTGCTGCTGCTAGCGAAGTTTTTGTCACATTTTAATGTACTTAATCTTCGCTCAGTGTCAGCGTCGGCTCCTGAGGCCTATCCGCACAGACCTAATTACACAAAAAGCACATTACGAATCACTGGAAACAACAGTGTCTGTATAAAGAAGACCCAAGGCTCTTTGAGGTGCCCACAGTAAGTAAATCCACCTCCATCCTGGGTGAAATAGCCCCATGGATCTTCATAAAGAGGCCACAGCTTCCTGCACCACAGCAGCTGAAATCCATCTGAGTCACCCTTGGTCGCTGGAAGATTGCAGACAAAAGGAATATTTATAGTAAACTGGAGAGATGAGAGAAAACTGGAAAAAAACTAAAACAAAGCACAGCTCTACAGCAATACCATTTACAAAAGTACATAGAGATGAAGCAACAAAATCTCTTTAAAGTAATACTGTAGATTCACACACTTCATATTAAATTAAAACTCTGCATATTAACTATTGCAATTTCTCTCGTTTGTAAGTCTTCAATGTAGTTCAACTTTAAAATGAATGTAATAACTGACACTAAACTTGTCTGACACTAAATTGTTTGACAGCACCTTTTGTCATCATATGTTACAGCATGAAACACATTGTATTCTTACTTGAACACAGGTGCTCTGGATGCTGTTGGATTTTCCAAGATGTCTTCACTTTACTTGTTATTGCTTAGAGACCTCACAGACACCACATGAATGACTGTGATTACTTTATGTAGTGTATCACATCCTCTGATGGGAAACTTTAACACAACTATGCAATATGAGGTGACAACACAGAGCCATAGGTTCTAGGACATAAGTCATTTACCAGTGTGTCAAGTCTGTCCCATTGCAGATTCTGCACTAATATTGTCCCAAAGCCACACTAACGCCACTGTCACAATACAAGCTCAGCATCAGATGTGAAACCTGCATGTAATGGACTGAATCTAATAAAGCTCTATGATGGGTTTTAGTCAATTAGTCGTCCCACTTTGGGAGCAGTAAGGAAAGATTGGAGGAATACTACATATGAATATGAAACCACTGGTTTTGATCTTGGTCAAATAAACCTGGTATTTAGGGTGGCATAGTACTGATTGAATATCTGTGACTGAACTAACATTCAGGTACCAAAAACATTACATATTATGCACTTAATTAACGTAATAAAATGTTATATGGAGGTTTTCCTATTAATTTGACTAATGTTAGCTAAATTTGTTAGTTGCAACATATAGAAGAGGAGTGTGTGGAACCTCCATCAGTGAACGCATCTGAAAATCCTTTCCAAAAAAACATGTTTTAGAATTGTGTTCTACAAAACCTCAAACTGAAACATGCAATCAACTTTGTGAGCTATTAAAAGGCGGGTCTCCTGGATTCACAGCAAAAGTTTGACTGTCAGCTCACTATCCTGTAATTATGTGTATACTATTCAGTAACATGTTGCAACACTTTGACACATATACATCAAAGCTGCAGACATATCATATGACATATACATGACTGAGCTACCTGCACCATTACTCCATGTACTCTGTCTGACAGAGTACATAGAGTAACTAGCACTCAGTGCCTGGGGGCAAGGACAGAGCTGCAAGGGACAAGCTCATGGTTCTTCCTGCCTGTCAGTTTCTATCCTAACTTTAAGCTCCGTGTTTGAAATAAGACACTTACCCAATTTATTTGATTTATCTACAAGTAGATAATAAATAGATACAAAAACACATTATGCTGTTTTTTGGATGTGCCTTTATGGACAATATCCAGTCCTCAGTCACATCAGGACATCATAGTCATAACAGGTTTGTTGTTAGTTAGCCCTAACCACAGAAAGTTCAAATTAGAATATCTTTAATGAAACTCACATACTTTTATCACAAGGGGAAGTTATTTATGTATGATAACAACAAAGTGATCATCTGAGAGTATGAAAGCATGTGGCTCCCTCTGCTGTTGACAGCTGATAGGGTATGAAAATATTTATTTTGGCATGGACAGTAAAAGAGCATGGCAACACCAAATTAAATTCAGAAAGAAAACATCATCTTATAATACAACATTCCTGGGATAGTTAATAACTAATGAGGTTCAGTGTCCTGTGTGGTGCGTGTTAGGTCACTGTCACACTACCATGGTTACTGGGACAACTTAGAGTGACTGTGCTTGTGTTATTGTGACAAGATAAAATGTTAGTGGATAGCTCCCTAAACCGATTGAATAAATGTCCAAGGCTTTCACTGTGTATCATGCAGTATAGCAAGGAGAACTGCATTATGTGGCCAAAGGTGTGTTGACACCTGAACATTTTACTCATCTGAATGACGCTACTGTTGCAGCCTCCACTCTTCTGGATAGACCGTCCAAGAGACCTCACTGCAGGTATCATCTTAACTGTTGCTTCTAAGCAAGTCTTAGTGGAGACCTTGAAAAAGTCTTATTTTGTCATGAGTGTGTAACATATGTTTGATTAGCTTTTTATTTTATCCTAACCTTAAGAACCTGAATTGGCATTAATGTTTTAAGAATAAAATCTTCTGAACTGACTAAAATTCTGCTTAGATGAGAAAAAATTTAGGGACAACAAATGCCGTAGACACATTTTTGCTACTTTATTTTCCTCCAGCCTGAATTTAGATTTGTACAACTCATACCTAACACTTGATATGATCCAGAACTCAGTTCAAAGACTTGAAATGGTTTTCGATGCGATTCAGTCAAGTATACCTTGCACAAAAACATTTACACGTGAATTACTGGAAGCATTTTAATACAGTAAAATAATATTTTCTCAGGTATTTTATTTTGTTTAGAATTAAATATGTTATACATCAATATACACTGATCAACCACAACATGAACGCCACCTGATGGTTTTAAAGTTGTGGAGGACTCAGACACTCTGGACGTCAGTGTGTGTTCTGACGCCTGTCAATCATGAACAGCGTTACACTGTTCCCATGCTGACCCTCCAGCACAACATTAAAACTGCCAGGCGGTTGATGTCACTAATGGAGCATCTGATTATTATTGACACAATAAAGTCAATTTGCAATCCTTAAAACAGGAACAAAAACAATAAATGACAAAGTTGAGCTAAAAATATATCTTCACCATGGACACACTGTGTGCCACTAAGTATTGAATGTACAGTATGTAGTAGAGTAGGATTCACATCTTGCACCACTAGGTGGTGGTGGTGGTGGTGGTGGTGGTCTGTCACTCTGCACTTTCTGTATCAGGCACCCTTGGGTGCCACCAGCTGCTCAAAGTGCCACTGTTGTTTGGGATGATGGGTGCAAGGACGTAGGAAGAGACCTCCTGTAACGATGTGGGTAATAACTTCTCTTTGGCTGTTCTGCAGGGGCCCTCCTTCATTTACTGCCTCCAGACATAACTGAGACTTCTGGTGAACAAGTTGTCCGCTCAGCTGAAGGAGACAACAAACACACTGAGTTTGCCAAATTTGTTGCACGGCAATATACTGTACACAATACCTTTAAATACAACAGGTAGTAAAACAAGTTCAGTTATCAGGCTTGCCTTTATGAACTTCCACTGGAATCTGCTGTTGGTTGGTCTGTGGATGGGGCAAGGAGAAAGAGCCACCTTCTCTGTCTTGGCATCCAAACACAAAGCACCCAGTGGACCCCATCGTACCTCACCCTCAACGTTTAGTTCACAGTGCTGCAAGAATAAGAGAGTTCACGTGTCATTGTGTGTGTCCTGTGCCTTTTCTGTTTTAGCCAATGGATGATCCCTTGTCATGGTTACCTGGCTGCCTGTTCCACTGCATGGTGCTATGTTCATGGGCCCACCTTGCAGCCCGCGCCCATGTGGGTAGTCTGCACAGCTGCCAGTACCGACATTGTACAGCTTCAAACAGGCATAAATGCTTCACATCACAATCTGTTAATTCCATCATGTTTGTATGTTGTGTGTGTGTGGGCATGTGTGCTACCTCGCCTGAGAGCCCAGGTCTGTCCTCGGGAATGTAGAGTTGTGGATAAACAGTTGTCAAATACCAGCGGAAGTTCCTACAGCCCAAACCTCTTTTAAGCCGCAGCCTCTCTGAGATGTTAGGACTCTCAGACTGCACACAGACATTTATGTGATTGTATTTTCAGAATCCGGTACACATATACAGTATCTCTAGATGAAATCTGATCACACACTTACCTGCCTGATGAAATGAGCAAAAGTGTCTCTCCTATAGAAGATTTTCTTGTATGCATCCATCCAGGTTTCAGCAATGCGGATCTTGTTCCTCTGTAGCAGCTCCTGGTCTGGAAAGCTATATGACACGTGGTGGTGGTTTAGGTGAGCCACACGAGAGCATGGAACCACCTCCATGGAGCCTCCACAGGACCAAACCTAGGATAGATACAGATAAACGCTGTGTCACAATGGTTCAGCTAAGGAAAGCACATGATAGTGTTTTTTTCTTTTATAGTATTTGTGGTCGAAAGAGCTTAACTGTCTTTCAAAAGAAAGACAAATACACACTGTATTACTTCTACATGTTTTTGTGGTCAGTTAAGCTATTTCATAACATTTTGCTTTCACACTAGTGCCTTTGTCAGCTAGCCAAGACATTCCCAGACCTCCAGCCTGAGATTTCTATTTGCAAAAGGCATCAGGTCCCAGCATAGTGTTCCTGAAAGCTACACAGACGGCAACTCAATCACTCAGCCAAAGCATTGCTAAAATACCATATGTGACTTAAGATGAAAAACCATGACAATCTGTCATCTCTCTGTCCTGTGAGAGAATTTGAAATAGAGGCTTTGGCTTGAAAAGTGATAGTAAGTATTTCTTCTTTTACCCTGATTGATAGCTCAATTTGTTCTGTCCCCGAGAGCAGCATCCCAGGATCATAGGTCCCCACACTTTGGAAAAAATGTTTGTCGATGGCCAAAACTTCACCCCCCAGTGCAGGGCCCCTGCCACAGACAGAGTCGAGATTACTTTAAAGAACGGAAACAATCTGTCAATCAAACAATGTGTGTCACCGGGACAAAGAAACAACAGAACTTAAAAACTTGAAACTGTCGACTGGTAATAACTTTACCATATGTCTACTCATACTGGAGTGCATTGTCTTATTATTGAACTAGAGCACGTTATATTAAGAGGTGTCTCTAATGTTTTGGACCCCTCACTGATGTAAATAGGGAGGCCAAAACAGTAGAACCACTTCTCAATATAATGCAGTCCAGTAAGACTTCATCACCCACTATGACCTTAATAATAAACATGATAAACATAGAATTATAAACAAATCATAAATAATATATGTAGAATTATATCCTTTGACAATTTAAACTTAAAAACAGAGAAATTTGTAAAAGTAGAATTCATGGCAGATCTGTTGTGTTGTATTACATTAGATTACACAGGTGTGCCTTATGAAGTGGTCAGTGAAAACCTCACAATGGTCACTGAAATAACATGAAACTAACAAAGGTAATAATAAGTACAGTTTTACTGAAAATTAACTTATGAAAATCAGACATTGCTTTTGAATTGTGATAACGGAAGCATTAAAGAAATAATGAAATGGGCATGGACAAGAATTATGGGACCTATAGAAAAAATTGAAAATAACATGTTAAACTTTAAACTTTAAACTTGTAATCAGTCAGTCTGCCTATTTAGGGGGTGAAAAATAGTCACTGTGCTGTTTGGTATCATGGTGTGTACCACACTGAACATGGACCACAGAAAGATAAGGAGAGAGTTGTCTCAGGAGATTAGAAAGAAAATTATAGACAAACAAGACTATAAGACTATAAGACCATCTCCAAGCAGCTTGATGGTCCTGTGACTACAGTTGCACATATTATTTAGAAGTTTAAGGTCCACAGGACTGTAGCCAACCTCCCTGGACGTGGCAGTAAAAGGAAAATTGACAACAAACTGAAGAAATGCGTAATGTGAATGGTAACTATAGAGCCCAGAACGACTGCCAAAGAGATTAGAGGTGAACTCCATGGTAAGTCACTTCAGTTCCATGTTCACAGACGCAAAAATGAAGAATACAAAGAAAAGAACACTTTACCTACTGTGAAACATGGAGAAGGCTCAGTTATGTTTTGCTGCATCACAAGAGCCAGAAATCATTGGATTTCAGTGATTGCCTCAAAGGGTTGTGCAGCGACAAATTAAGTTCATCATTTTTTTAAAGGCTCGTTTAATTGTTTTGTTTTTAAAAATGCTTCTGATGAATCACAACTCAGAAACAATGCCGGATTTTTATAACTTAATTTTTAGTCATTTTTATTTATTATTACTTTTGTAAGTTTCACATTATTTCAGTGACCATACGTTTTTCTTTCTTTAACGGAAGGGTACCAACTATTTTGTAAACTATTTTGTATTTTTGTAAACTGTAATATACAGTTTAATCAGTTATTAAAAGCTTAGTTTAGGTCATTGTACCCCGCAGCAGCTGTATACTCACGGTACAGGTTTATCATTCACATCTTGGTCCATACGTAACAGGGGCGTGTCCGATTCCCAGTAGAAATTCAGCCTCCAGTCGAACACTCCCCTGACTGGCCACTGGGTGGCATTGTACTGAAAGGTCTGCCAATCTATGACATCCACGACAGGGGACACCACTCTGGTCCTGCACAGACAAAACATTAACATAAAGAGTCGCTGTATATGTTCAGAATAATCTTTTTATTATCATTTATATCCTCTGTGTCTGTATGATTGATACTGACAAAATGAAATAATACTTTATCAGCGCATGTGTGGTTCGGGTTATGGCAAAAAAGCAAAGTTCACAAACACAGTGTTTTGTTGAGGTCTGCTCTGGTTCACCTGTGCTATTTAAAATATATTTTCACCAACAGTCCATGTGTGATGTGATGCTCAGAGGGAATGAAATGAAAAGTTAAAAGGGAGCAAGGAAATTTGGAGAAGGGTCAAAAGTGTTTGAGTGGTTGCAGATTCCAGACTAGAGAGTTCAGACTAATTATCTGGTCTAATTAGAGCCACACTGCAGGCAGCCTGAGACACAGGACTAGAGCCGAATCATGAGCTGAGCACATGTACACCCCTTTACTAATGAGCGAACTGAACAGCACAAAACTAAGGAGAAACAAAGTCTAATTTCCTCTTGACAACCAATTTTTTAACTTAATAATACTTCGTTACAAAACCCTGCGTGTCTTCATTTTATTTCCTGTGTTTACCCAAGAGAGCAATTTCAGTTAGTGTTGTAATTAGAATGGATGGTACCTGTCCTGGGCCACTCTCTCCAGCAGCGGTTCCAGCCAACCTTTCTGACATTCGCAGTGGGAGTCCATGAACACCAGCACCTCTCCAGCAGCCCTGGCAGCACCCAGATTACGACACCCTGCAACGCCCAGGTGCTTGGTGCTGCGAATCAAACGCACTTCATCCAGACGAGCCACATACTCACTCAAAACACTTTTTAAGTGACCTGAGAAGTGCATATAGACAAAGGCAAGCGAGGTCAGCAGTTTACTTAGCGGGACATTGGATGGATGATGGATGGATGCGTTGATGTGGTTATATGGAGAAACGTACCGTGCTGGCTCAGGTCGTCCACCAGCAGAACCTCCTGCAGGTACTGTCTGGGAGCAGTATCCAGGACGCTGTGAACGGTGCGCAGAAGCGTGGACCAAGCCTCGTCATGGAAACAGATAACAACACTGGCTGATGGCAACGACTCGCTGTATTGCTCCTGTAAACACCTGTTAAGTGGGAGACAAATTCAAAGAAACAACATAAATAACTTTATCATTTAAAAACTACATTGAGGTCGCTTTAGTCGTGCGCTCTGCGCGCTGTGCCGTGCACTCACCCAGGATGGCGTGCCTCTGGCAACCTACGGTGCAGTGAAATTCTCTTGCTAATCACTTCGTTGAACCCATACTTCTGCACTGCAGCCAGCTCCATATCTTTCCCCAATCCATCCAGGTGCAGTCGGACTGCTTTGCCCATTTCACCGTGCGTCGGATGCGCCGAAGCGGTGGTGTCCTTATTGGCACCGTGCAGAAGCACCTTGTAGTTTCCCTTCTTCGGTGGAGGGCTCTTGCTGCCTTGAGAGGATTGAACGAATAAAAGCTGGTCTTCTTGCATAGATTTTAGCGGGGCGAGATCGACGCGGAACTCTGAAGCGGGGTCGCGAGAGTCAACGATGACCTCCAGGTCCGGTGGCCTGGCGAGCCGCTGGAGTGGGCGGCGGGGAGGGAGAGGTTTTTGACGGCTGGGACTTCTGTCTCGGTTAAAGAGGTCTGAGAGCGCCAGTGTAACCAGACCAAAGCCGAGGAGCAGCAGCCAGAGACAGAGCATCCTCCTCCGGGCTGGTGTCACTCTGCCCCACAGCCTCATACCGGAGAGTGCAGAGGAGAGGGGAGGACAGAGCTCAAAAGTTAGCTGTTAAGTTCTTTTGTGATATCCTCATTTTTGTCTGCATTTCTATTTGTCTCCATTTCACCAACGCGTAGAGACTCTACAGGGATTATCCAATAAACAGAAAAACAAAGAAACTGAACACATGTGGTCCTCTGAGGAGTACAGCTGTATCCATGGAGCACCAGACCAGAGAGGGCAGGTTCAAGACAAACCTTTAACTTCCAAATGGTGGAGGTGTGCAGACTTTGTCTCTCATCCAGCCCATCCCGTGGTCCTAAAGCCTACGTAGGTTTGGGCTCACGTACAACTACTTCAAGATGCACCTGACACATGCACCTGCACATGTATCTGTAAAAGGAGCCAAAGTGATCCCATCTGTTCAATGTTAATATTAAACAGTAAAATATACTTTTAGACTTTTAGAAGGAAGACTTGTTTTAATTTGTCATTGCTGTAAGTCGGTTCACAGCCTAGATTTAGATTTATCAGTGATGTCAGCGACTTGCACAGAATGCTAAAAATCCATCCATGTGCTTTCAAATGAAAAAGCGGGGTTTATTTCAAAGCAAATGATTTCACCAGCAACAACAGCACGTTATGAATACAACCACATTACAGTGGAATGAGACTGGAATATTTCCTCCAGTCTGCGTGTGAGAGAGCTGGCTTGGTGCAGCCGTCTCCCCGGTGCGTCACACATCAAAGATGCTCTCTCAGGCCAGCTGGCGGAGAGCCCCGTGGTCCCATGACCGTCTGTCGGTGCTGGGAAGCGGGGCGGTCGCAGCTTCCATCTCCCCGGTTCTCCGAGCAGATCTTGGCAGCCGATGCTGGTGTTTTCAACTGAATGGAGACAAAGACCTCCTTCCGTCCCAGTCTGACTTCTTTTTTTAACATGCGAAAAATTGAATAGTTTTGTCATAAACTTGTTTTTCCCGCCGTAGCACACCACCAGTGAGTTAAGTACAGGCTACAACCACAAACTTACATTATGAACTATGAGTTTAAGAAATGCCACAACAGTCATGTAGGAGTTCAATGGGAAACGCCTAATAATTTCCAAATACGTTTTCCAGTTGGCCTCTTGGTGATATTTTCTTTATGACCAACAGGAGGTCTGTCTGTGCCCAGTTTTTCTTCACCACATCACCAAAAACAAGAGCTTCTGAGTCACCCTGCTGTTATGTATTTACTTCAGCTGCATGCAACTTGGCAGTCGCTTTGAAGCCAGTTTGGCTGCAAGCAGAGACCAGTTCCCTGCTTTGGTGACTGTCTGGTTTCTCTTGTGTCTGACTGAGTGGGTGGGATTAATAAGTCCCTGTCTTTCTCCCAATGTACACAAAGAGACTGTCTCCCCTCTGCACAGGATGACAGGGCAGAATGGTTTCTGATCATTATGATTACAGTATACAGAGGAGGGAGGGGACACCTGGAGGAGCAGATTGAGAAGTTTAAAGAGCAAAAGGAGGGGTTCAGAGGGCAGGAGAGAGAACAAAGAAGCTGGAAATGAAAGAGCAACATGAAAGATCAGAGTGACGGAGAGAAGTCACTCTCAGACAGTTAAGAAGTGACCAACTCCTGACTTCTGTCTTCTTGTGGGAATATGTTTATAACCCTCAAAGTTAGAAAAGGAATGAAGGTCTTCTCTGTCTTTCCAGTGCTGCACAGAGAACACTCCCAGATGCTCAGCCCTGCAGCCAAAACACACACTGAATTGATGTTTTCCACTGCCAGCACATTTTCAGACACACACACACGAACACCAAAAGAACATGGACACACACATGCACGCAGAAGGAAAGAGAGAGAAAGTGAAGGTCCAGGATCCAGTTCACATTCTCAGGAACACACCTGCATTCCACCATGTGCCTAGAGGACAGAGCTGTGAATGAGAAGGCATGAGAAGTGTTTGCATGCACACAAACGCACTCACAAATACAGAAATAAAAAGACATGCAGAGACAATGCATAAAACAATATATATATATATATATATAAATAATTTGCTGGACAGTGTATTTCTGGATTCTTGCTCATTATACATATTTCTGTTTTACAGCAAGTGAGTCTGGAGCCTTCTGTCTCAGCTGAAGAGAGAAACAGAGACAGAATAATTGACACACAGCAGGATGTCATCACTTCAGAGGACATAACATACTAACATCCATGTCCTGACTTACCCTAAACCTAACCATAATCACTATTTGCTTAACTTTTATCCCAACTTAAAACCTAAACCTAACCTCAGCATAACTTCTAACCAAGTCTTCAACATGAAGTGCAAAGATTTATGTGATAGGGTCCTTAAAATATTATATTAAAACAGATTTATGTCTCCACAACAGAGAGGGAGAGAGAGCGAGAGACTACCGATGTCACTATTAAAGTGCCAGTGACTAGTGCCAGTTATTTTTGTTCTCCAGGCTCTGTGCTGCAGTACATCCAATTTGAAATGGATTGGATGGATTAACTGAGTAAATTTATGTCACTAGATCTGTGTGGGGAGATGTAGCCTCTTTAACATGTCCATAGATTGGGGGACACATAGAGGCCTGAATTAAAACAACGCTACCAGTCAACAGTTTGGACACACATTTATTATTATTTTGCATATTTGTCACACTTAAATTATTCAGATCATCAAAACAAACACATTTTAATAGAACACAACAATTACCCGAGTAAATACAAAATGCATTTTCTAAATGATGATCTAATTTATTGAGGGTGTCAGTGTCAGAGGCGTTTCTAAGGCTTTGGGACTCCAGCTAACTACAGTTGAACAGAGAAAACCTGGAACAATGGTAGGAGCATAACGACAACTCATCCAGGAGCTCATAAAATAACCCAGAACAACATCTAAATAACTGCAGGCCTCACGTGCCTCAGTTAAGGTCAGTGTTCATGATTCAACAGTAAGAAAGTGCCTCTGTAAAAATGACAACCATGGGAGAATTTCAAGGCAAAATCCACTGCTGACCAAAAAAAACAAAAGGGTCATCTCACATTCGCCAAAACAACATCTTAACTATCCCCAAGACTTTTGGGCAAATATTCTGTGGACTGGTGAGACAAAAATTGAACTTTCTGGAAGGTGTATGTCTCGTTACATCTGGTGTGAAAGTAACACAGAATTTCATTTTTTAAAATTAATATCAACAGTCACACATGGTGGTGGTAATGTGATGGTCTGGGGCTGCTTTGCAGCTTCAGGACCTGAACGACTTGCTGTACTTGTGGCTGCATTTTAGGGGACAATTGCTATTTCACATAGGGCAATAAATGAAACCATCTTTTAGAAATCCATTTTGTATTCACTCAAATTATCTTGTATGTATGTATGTAATATTAAAATTTGTTTGATGATCTGAATCATTTAAGTGTGACAAAAAAGTCAGCAAGAGGAGACATAGTTTTTTACAGCACTGTAGAAATAACCATGTTTTTATAAGAAAAGCTAATTTTATAACATATAACTAATCAGAAATGTACAGTGAAAACATTGTTAATATTGTAAATTGTAGCTGGAAACAACTGTTTTTGAAGGAATGTTTACATAAATGTACAGAGGCCTATAATCAGCAAACATTAGAATTGTCTTCCAATAGTACAATATGTTTGCTAATGCAAGTTTATTAATGTAAAATCATAACTGATCACTAGAAAACCCTTGTAATGACGGTAAAACAGTTGAATATGAATATCTTTTCCTATTTGTGGCCAAACCTTTGACTGGTATTCTACATCATATGTAAGATTTTGTGGAAAACCCTTTGCAGTCAATAAATACCTGAAGACACCAGCAGACACTCGATGCTGTCCCAGACCTTCATGCAGCCACCATCAGATTTAGCTTGTTATGGACTTTGTCTGCCTTTAATCTGGTCTACAGAAACAACAGATCCTGATCTCAGTCAGACTGAGATCAGGATCTGTTGTGTCTGTCAAGAGTGAAATTATTAATAAAAACTACTGTACCAGTTTTACTTGGCCACTTGTCAGTATCCAGTAATTTGAACCCTTTTAAAACAAGCCCTATCAATACTGTGATAAATACACTTAAAGCTGAGACTTGGCATTTTATGTAGTATTTTATATCAAATGTATGTATGTTTGTTTGTTGTTTACATTAACGTTGAAACGACATAGTACTGAGCTTTGACGACGTCACTTCAAAATTCATGCCAGTGCAGCTTGTTTCATCTGATTTGTTTGAGTTTTGAAAAGGGACCAGCTGCGGAGCGGTGCTGCCCTCTAGTGGACAATGCGCAGCCCTGACTTTCTTTCAATGTTTTATTTGATGAATTCTCAGCTCTGGAAACACCTGCCACTGCATTTTCCTTTAAACTGTCAGCCACATCGAATTTGTCATAACAATTTGAAGAATGCACATGATGTTTCGTTCATCAAGTCATGTTTCCCTGTGACCGAGCCACTTAAAACATGTGATCACATATCAATACAATTAAATAAGTGGTGTGTTTCATTACAGGGTGACTTAATAACCCGGTTATGAAACACATTCTTAAATGTCCACTTCACTGAAATGAAGTTTATCGTGTTCAGATTTTGAAACCTAATTGTAGATTATACAGATCTGTAACAGCATGGTTTGATGTTCAAATGTTTAGAGTGAGTGGAGAAGGAGGATGCAGAATATAAATGTTTCATCATTTATGTATCATCACTTCATGTTAAAGTATCAACATTTAGGCTGCTGGTGCGCAGAAATCATTGTGTTTTACCACACAGATTGTGACTTAGGTATTTGTAATTTATTTGCCATCACATTCAATACTTCTGTCATCTAAATTCAGCCCATTAAAAACATCAGTACATTCCAGCATATTCAGTGTTACCTTTTGACTTTAACATATAAAGAGCTGATGTTTCTTCTCGTCGCCTTTTGGTTTCTGTCTTCACTAGTGACGAAAACAATTTTTGATCTTTTCCTGACTTTGTATCAGAAAATTTAAACGAGATTAAAATGTCAGTTTGCAGATCAGGAGCCTTCTGAGTCGGTTTCCAAACTCCCCTTGTGACAACAGGAGACCCGATGAAATAACGACGTTAATCACATGTCGGGTTGAGTTGTAAACGACCGCAGCCGGGATATCATCATCATATGCAGACCTGGCAGCTCTCACACACTGTGAACGGTGTGTCTCACCATGACGCAGCTGCGCGACACAACTGGATCGAACTATCCAGGTCGTGTAGTAAACAGGAGTACAGTGAAAATATACTTTCCGACTGTATAATCATTTAATTATTTACAGTATGGTTCGACTAATCTGGGCACATGACCAACCCATTTCTCCCTTCAGATATAATTAAAACGATAACGCTCAGCGAATTAAACTCTTCCAAACGTCCAACTTTATTTGGATAATTATTTATGCTGCATTTATTTCTAGTTTATAGAAGTTTTAGAGTGATAATAAAATCTCCATTGAGAAAATTCGCAAAAAATTCTGAGAAATTAACATCTTATGAAAGATGTGGCGCAAACATATAATACAAATAATTCAAGCAAACTAATATTTCATCGTTAATCAAATATACATCGGAGGCAATCGTAAAGAATAGGAAATAAAAATTCCTTTAGACAACTGAATGAATGAACAGTTTGGGATTAAAAGCTTATTAGTTCCTTGTCAAAGAAGAGTTGGGACAAAAGGAGAGAGAGGCCGTGCGCGCAAACCCTGTCGTCTCATCTCTCATGAGTTTCCTGCGTCCTGGAGACTAATGACTGATGAGACGCGTCCTATTAGGAAACATCACATGTTTGTGCGCTCAGAGGCCCCTGATTAAATTATTGTACATCAGGACAGGCGAGAGCAAGTTCTAGGACAACTGGGCGAGCAGAGACAGGGACGCGCTCTGTCGGTGCAGGCGGTGATTATCAGAGGAGCTGTGTTTTTCTAGATACAAACTACTGATCACAGGGTTTTCCTGCCGAACGGTGGAAATGGAAGCCGTGCAATTCATTTTCCTTCTGGCTTGTACCTGCTTTGTTTATCAAGCTGATGGACGAAAAAGTAAGTGACGCTGCTTTTAAAGTTGGACAGTCAGCGAGTCTGGTACCGTGAAGTTGAATAGTAAGTCTAAAGTGGACTGATCCAGAAATATTAAATAAATAGTAATGTATTACTATTTGCTAGAATGTAAATATTCACATCGCAGTACTCCCGTGCTCTGTGGGGCAGTAGGTATTTAATACAGAAGAAAACAGGCTTTTTATTTTCTGGATTTATTCCACAGATTCCGTCATCAGCTCTCGCAGTCAGAGTCGCATGAGCTCAATAATGCACTGAATGACAGTTTCTGCTCAGACTGACACCGAAAAACAGCTTTTACATCCATAAAGCAAAAAGCATCTAAACCTTCAAACAGCAAATCTGTTTATATATAAAACGCTGGGTTAACGTAAGAATCCAAATGTTCACCAAAATGCTTCCATTTAATTACACAGTTAAACAATTTATTTCATGCAGATTTAGTTTAAAATGCTCATGTTTGTCATACCATGAGCTTCTCCTTATTTGCACAGATGTTTGCTCACACAAAGACCTTCCTGTTTTTTCCTTTAATCAAATTACATTCACGGAATGTGTTGTTTTTCCTCTGCCATCCACATTTGACCCTTTAGGACACGTCATATGGCATCTAAATGAAGAGAGCAGCCAGGCACAAACATCTACACGAGTTACAGATTAAACATATTTGACAGGATCCCAAAAAATCGTAAAGATGGGCAATTAATGGGATCTATTCGTATTAATATTATTATCATCCCCCTACATAACAGACTTTAAAGGCTTACATTTCCTACTGTTTTATGTTTCATAACTTTCTATACTTCGTGTTAAATGTATTGTGTGGGGTGATGTGGGCATCATCTGCGTTTCAGCCACATACACTGAAATATGTTATTTCGAGTAAATATGAGTAAATATCTCTATTCAAGGACTAAGTGTATTTCTTTTCAGATGTTCCAGGCGTTTTCATTATTTTCTGCACTGTAGCTTCTGCCAGATGACGGCAGAAAGGTTTTATGTAATAATAGAGAAAAGGGTACAGTAACAAAATGAGAAAGCCATTTAAAGTAATAGTCGTAAATATGGAATGAAATTCTTAAGTGTTTACAAAAGAAAATTCAGTTATGAAATTAAGAAATACTAATTTCTCATTTTAAGGTACCATAAAATTAATTTTGTTCTCTCCCTGTCTGCAGCATACAGTGACATGTTTCCCCACAAGCATGCACTGTCAAAAAAGTTTCCTTTTCCAATTCCACCAATCCCAGGCTGGGATCCTGACACCAATCCATGGGATCATTTCCTCTATCCTCCACTAAACCCAAAGCCAAAAGAGCTCATGCATCGAAGAGGTGAGTGGGATCAGTGTTTTTCTCTGAGAAACGTGACACTGTGTTTTGAGTTGTTTACCTGGAGCTTCCATCTATCTGCAGGTAAACCCAAGGTCCGTCTGACAAGTGATAGTCCTGCTGTAAACGGCTCTTGCATCTCCTTCACTGCCAAGCTGGAGTATCCTCCGTGCCAGAAGGAGGATTCAGATGGCAGCCTTGTCTGGGATGAGCACTGTGAGGATGGTACGGAGCTGGAGGGCTCAGGTGCTGCCAAAAAGGGAGGCCGTGGGAGGCCCATCTTATATAACAAAACTTCATTATGTCACAGACCATCATAGGGCGGGATTCACATACAAAATATAATATATATATAACATCAAATTATGAAGCAGATATAGAGTAGAGTAACTGTAGGATTCATTAGCAGCTGCAGCTGGAAAAAGAAGCTGAACTAAAACAAGTTTAAAGCCAAGAAAATAGGCTGACAGATGCTGAGGAGAAATGAAAAATTCCCCTTTAACATTACATGTGATTTGACATATTTTTAATGTTACTTCATTCTCTTCTGCTTTGAGCAGCAAATGGACAAGTGCACTCTGGCTACGTGTACAACTGGACGTCTTGGTTGGATGACTATGGCTTTGGAAGGTGTACAGACACAGTGAAATGCAATGTGTTCCCAGATGGGAAGCCGTTCCCTCAGAGCAACGACTGGAGACGCAAGAGCTATGTCTATGTCTGGCACACAATGGGTGAGACGTTGAAGACTGCTGATTTGTAAACATGCACATGCAAAAGGAAAACGAGTAGCTGAGTCCTCATCTCCTCTGTTTGTCGTAGGCCAATACTATCAGACATGTGATGGCTCATCCTCCAGTGTGACCATCAACACCACCAACATCCCACTGGGAGCAGAGGTTATGGAGGTCATGGTTTACAGGAAACGTGAGCCCAGGAAATACAGTCCCCTTACCACTGATAACACTGTCTTCTATGTCACAGGTAGCGTCAAACCTCACATGTTCAGTTTATACAACTTTACTTATGACATGTTTCAGCCAAATAGTCAAACTGGGTGAATAATTTATTACTCCCCAACACGCACTCTCTCACAGATAAGATCCCAGTGGCAGTCAGCATCTCCCAGAAGGCTGCATTCAACCAGTCTGAGAATGTTTTCTTCCGCGGTGAGGATGTGGTCTTTAAAGTCCTGCTTCATGACCCCAGCGGCTACCTCAAAACCGCAGCTGCCATAGACTATATCTGGGACTTCAGAGATGGCAACCAGCTGGTTACACATCATGCTTTGACCACACATACCTACAACACGTTGGGGAGCGTGAATGTGAAACTGGTGGTGGAGGCAGCGTTCCCTGTGGAGTGTCCACCACCTGCTGCCACCTCTACTCCAAAAGGTTCCACATCAGCACCGCCAACAGGTGACAGACATAAACATCGCCTATACATAGATATAGACAGATGTGTTCAAAATTACCAGTTAAAGCAGCAGAACCAGTGTTGATCATGTCTGTACTCCTGTGTTTTTTCATCCAGAGGCTCCCACAACTACATCTCCTACTCATGCTGTTACTTTCAAGTTGGAGACCACACGTGGTGAGGTTTCATAGCTTACAGTGTGACTGTGTTGAGAGAATGCAAAAGAAACTGCATCCATCTCAACAGAAGTTACGTTTTAATGAGGAATCAATATCTTGAATGCATATATCCATATACATACATATAAGTTGCACTACCAGTGTTACCATCATTTCAAAAAGGTTTTCTAATGATTGATTCATTCTGAATTAATTAAATAGCAAACATGCGATGCAATTGAAAGACAGTACAAAAGTTGTTTACAATACTACAATATTAACGATGTCTATACAGTATTTGTGATCAGTTAGTGTCATAAAATCTGATTTTTAAAACATTATAATTTCTACGCAAACTTTTGACTGGTAGTGTACATGCTTGTCCAATCCACATCTTGCCATTTGTTTCCTTTTTCAGTGCCCCCCATCACCAGCCAGCCCTTCGCCTCCTCCACTGTTGCTTCAACATCAGGATTGTCTACTACAGAGCCGCTCCCCCCTACTGTCGCCAGTGTAACTCCACAGTCCAACCCCACCACCCTGGCTTGGCTCCGCACCAGGCGCCTCAGCGGCAATGAGTGCTTCCGCTACATCTATGGGACCTTCACAGGCAACATTACAATTATTGGTAGGTGGGACTATGGGTGGTTTTCGAGAAAATAGGTCCCCAGGACAGGTAGAATGCTGTGCAGGAAGGTGCACAAACCCCTAGACTGAAAATGAAAACAATTTCAGCTAAAGCTATCACATTATTTGTGGTTGTCATGTCTTTTTTAGGTAATCGCTTGGAATCCTGACATATTTTGTCTATTTTTGGACTGTTTGTGGTCATTTTGCATCTGTTTTTAATTGTGTCTCTTTGGTATAATTTTGTCTCATTTTGGTCATTTCTGATTCTTTCTGGTGATTTTGTGTCTTTGGGACCTTTAACACAAAATTATACTGATATTGTTTTTATATTTATTCATTTATTTATTTAGAGAATGACAATATGATCTAACCTGTTCCACAGAGCCCAAGCACACATTGAACAGTCAACCAAACAATCGCATTGTGGACGTCTCAGCCACCAGGGTGACCAGCACTGACGTCACCTTCCTGGTGAAATGTCTGGGCAGGTGAATACTATATTTCATATGAATTTTATATAAGGGATTTTTGTGGCTGCTGTTGGGTGAAACCCAAGCATCTAAACAAATAATTTCCATCTCTAGATCACAAAAATTACACAAAAACACAAAATTGACAAGCCGAGTTATTAGTCATACAAATAAAGTTGCAGTCAGAGATTACTTTTGTCATTTGTTTTTTTGGCTTGAACAAAATGTCTTGCAGTCTTGGCTTATTTGTAAACCGTGATACATTAACTAAACTTAGTTTTGGCAAGCCTCAAGAACGGACACTTACTGGACACTTGTTATAACATTTATAAAGACACAAATAGATATGTAGTGGTATAGATATTATATGTAGTGGTATAGATATTATATAGTAATTGTAATTTATTATTAATTTATATAACCCTTCATTTTTCTTTTCTCAATATTCAGCATCCCTACTTCAGCCTGTACCATTGTGTCAGACCGCAGCTGCTCTCAGGTTCATAACATCATGTGTGATGATGTGCCGCCATCTTCAAAGTGTGAAGTGCATCTCAAGAGAACGTTTCTGGAACCTGGCACCTACTGTATCAACATCACACTGGAGGACTCCAGCAGCTTGGCCCTGGCCAGCACCACCGTCACTATCAACAAGTCCCAGGATACACCTGGTCAGTTACACATACACTTTACAACAGTATGTTCTTATCTGCAGCACAGACTTCTCATCAACACACTGTGTTTAGTTTTGGAGAAAGTGGACAGATGTCTCTCTGTGGTTCTCTCTGCTTGTAGCGTCCAAAGCTCCTAACACTGCGAAGGTGGTACTCTCCTCAAGTGCTGTGCTGGTGGCCATCTTTGCATTCATTGCTTATATGGTGTACAGGTGAGTATTTACTACAAGAATGGGTGGGTCCACAACATTTCGTGGCAATAGGTCATTAAAAGGTTTCAGACAAGCTTTTTCTTTGCACATTTTTAATTTCCTTTACCAAATATTCTCTTCACTTTCACATTCCTTACGTTTTCTCCCTCTCGCAGGCGTTACAAGGTGTACCGACCCATTCGTAGGTCGCTGGTGGAAGATGCCTGCAGCCAGGCTAGGTTTGTAGGCCACATGGGAAGCCTGAGGAAGGCCCTCTTCCCCTCCAGTGAAGAGAGCTGTCACCTGCTCTCTGAGAGACGACCCCTGTAGGTTTTTTTAATGATTACCGAGGCAACTCGGGTTGTATCAGTAAAAACCAAAATTGCAAGTGTAGTTGTAACTAAAAATATTAGTAAATAATACTATGCGTTTAATACTGTGTTTGAGTTAAGCCACAGCATGTGACTAATGCAACTGTTGAGTGTGACTGGTAAGATGATTCACTAAAGAGGATGTTAAATATCTGACAAAAGCACTGCTCTTTTTGATTTTAGTGTTAAATGCAGTAATTGCTAGGAGATTCACTTGGTTCAAGTCATGGCTGTTCAACAACAAAATGCTATTGTGTAGTACGACATTGACTTAAGTGTATTATGTCGTATCAATCTTTTTGTTTTCCCTAGAATATCAGTGATGTATGTGCTTTGTTCAGTTAATGGAATGTTTTATTTCTCGCTTCAGTTTAAAATCAAGGTTGAACCGATTGAAATGAGAGCAGCACACCCACCACATGAGTATAACTGGTTTAACTGTAGGACTACAATATTTTACACTTCACACACAGATGGCCATATACAGATAAAATAAAGATCAAAGACTGATTTGGGTCTGCTGTTGATGTACTCCACTCTTCCACATTGCCATGCACATTAAACTGAGCTTCTCAAACATTTTGAATTGCACATTTCTATGTTTTGATTACCAACTAGAAAAGGTATACAGGTGTAGTAAACTTAGTATACTGTATAAACATTATGTAATAGACAATATTTGAAACTACTGCCAATATAAAACATGAATTCTTACAGTACTTCTGTCAAGACCATTGCACCATTTCTATTTGAATCATCAGGGCACGGGGTTCACAAAAATAAACATGCCACACAGCTGTTCAAGTATGTATATCTACAAAATGTTTGAGTTCGGATTCTATTCTGACTAAATAATTAGTCTTTGAACGAAATTTTGTCTAAGTGATGTTGATTTGGTCTTTAGACACGCTGTGAAAATGGCTAACATGAACACCACTACCACAAATAACAAAGGCCAAGGGGAAACAAAACACTTTTTTTTCCTTCTTTTTATTCAGAGGCATTTGACAAGTGGAGCTGTGTGTAAGGGGGGAAGTGAAGGGGCACAAGCATGGTTGCAGAGAGGGGGAAGAGGGGAATATCATGCTGAAGTTAGACAACTTCTCCAAAATTCCTAGACCCAGTCCCTCAAATTTGTCCCATACCAAGTTGATGTTACACAGCCAGGAAATGCTAACAGAAGAAAATAGCTACCAAATCAGCAAGTTAGTGTAGCATCTGTGAAAGACAAAAGGGAAAATAAGACAGGACTTATCTACTTTGAAGTCTTATAATTCAACAAAAAAAAGGTAGGCCCTTTTTTTAAAAACTGTTTTTCATTTTAACTATTGAATGCAAAATTAAACACGTGATTTGACCTTTTTCCACAAAAAAACCCAAGCAAAAGTTCAAATACATGTAAGCCACACCACCAAAAATAGAAAGCAGAAAGAAAGAACAATCGTTTGAGGATTTCAGTTAAGCCAAAAGGGTATATATAAACTGTGTCAAAAGAAAACATTTTGATCACTTTTAATTTTTCTCAACTAAGAGTACATGATTTTAGTTTTTCATATCTGGGCAAGCATGGGGAGGCATAAAGAGTGGGGTGGGGGTGGACATTAATTTCTAACAAATAGAAGAATGCCTCTACTTCAAATAAGTTTCTAAAGAGGTAGATCAAAACAAACTGCAGAGAAAGGGATAGGAAGGGTGGTTTGGCTGGAAGGAAGCGGGGAACAGGGATAACTAAGTGTCACTTGTGCCCCTCAGTTAAGCGCGGTGTTAGGATGGCACGCATGTAGAAAGAAGTGTTCGGCGGGGGACTGAGGTATCAGTGCGCGCTGGCGCTCAGTGGGGGCAGGGTGGGGTGCCTAGTGCCACAACAACCCCCCACCCCCTCAGCTGAGGTAGACGGTGTTCTACTGTGGAAGCATGGATACACAAGCACTTTTACCACAATCAACATATTTACATTCGGCATGAAGAGAAATGAAATAAACTGTATATTGACGTTTTGGATTCTTTCTCTATTCTTAGTAAGGATTCATTCAGTACTTTGTGTGCCTTTTCTGGCTTGTTTTCCCTGTATGAGCAACAAATTGAAACATCAAGTTACATTTGTGGGTTACAGAGAAATGTCACTTTTAAATCATTTTCCTATAGCAAAAAACAAACAATAAAATAAAGCGTCTAACAGTGTGACTCCCCCATACCCTCACCATGCAGTTAACAACACTGACTTGATGGCCTGGTTACAAGGGCCACTCCCAAATGACAAAGCTTGCTCTATGAAAATAAACCTAGTCAGGCTTTGACCTTGTGAAGACACAAGGTAGCAGACGGCCTGGGAACAGAGACAAAAAACCAGAAGCTCTGCAGACTCTAGGGCAGCTACAGAGAAGACCATTACAGTCCACCCTGCAGAACCCTGACCACAGCCCTCATAGGAAGGCAAAAAGGAAATTTGACAAATTTCAGTACCATTACCAATAACGACGTAAGTCCCCAAAACTAAATGGCATTGCTGCAATTATATATGGTTGGCATTATTTGCATGTCTTGGTTGTCTTGTAGTTTTATCAGAAGATGGTGGACCCTCAGGGGAAAAACTGAGGTGCTTTTCTTAATACTCTTGTCAGCCGCCAGCTGAGGAGGCACACCAACTCTTGCTCTGGGGCTGCTATGTACAAACAGACTTATGTACAGGGTCATCTTAAGTCACACATAAACATGTACAATGCCACCTAAAGCACCAGAGTTGAAGGCAAGGTCAGTTGGCAGCTGACCAAATTTTAAATTTTCTTAAAAAAATAAAAATGTTCAAAGACTATCAGCTTTATAAAGTATACAAAATACCACAAAAGCAAAATAAAAAAGAAAGGAACATTTTTCATATATATATATAATCATTTTTCTTTTCTCTGAGGTACTAGATCCTGAGGTAGTTAAGTAAAATGCATATTAAATTGGTTTTCCTGGGCAGCAGCAGTTCGGCACCATTTCCTTAAGTGTCAGTCATGGTGCTGCCCTCATCTCTAAATATATATATATTTATGTATATAGTCATCTATGTATATAGGTCTATCTATAAAATGCATCCGAATTTATAAAATGCCACTATCGTTACAGGGGCAGGACGCCCAATATAATCCACCCAGGGGTCCTGTCCTGAAACAAGAATCTTTCCCCTAAACATGACCCACCCAATCTGAGCCAACCCTCCCCCCAAATAAATCTGTTGGTCCTATCAGGACCTTGTTAGCAATGCCTTTTCCTTTCCACAGAAAAATCATGAAAAATATTCAAACAATTAAGCGCTACAAAAACAAAAAACAAACAAAAAAACAAAACAAAAAAAAACAAAAACAAACAAAAAAAAAAAAGTGTCAACTAAATCTGAAGTCAACCAAAACATCTTGTCAGATTTGAAGTACCACACCAAGGAGGTGATAGGAGGGGATCCTCATTTCTTTTGTATTTCTAGTGTAGATTTATTTTTAAAAAGAAAAGAAAAAAAAGAAAAGAAAAACAAAATTAACACACCCGTGGGGGGAGGAGGAGCGGTCGGGGTGCATACATGTGAGGGCAGGTGACATTGATGGGAGCCCCTCACAAGTACATTCTCACAGAGATGTAGAGGTGAGTGGAGGTTTAGAGGTGCAGGCTCTCTTTTTAGCCACTCTTGAAAGTTCATCAAGTAAGACAAAGAGGGGTAGATGTTTGGTTGGGTTCTGATAACATTTGACCCCTGAGATGAGCATTTAAACCCCTTGTCTATGTCTCCCCCTGGACTCCACTCCATCTGTCCATCTGTCAAGTCTTCTGGCAGATTCAGTCACCAATCCTCCAGGTTCACTGGATCTTTACTTCCTACGGGGCAGTGAAGGTTGGGCTCCAGATGCAGGCTTGGCCGGCTGCTGCTGCTGCTGTTGCTGCCTCCTAACCTGGGCCAGGATCTCCTGAATCTTCCTCTGGGCCAGCTAGAGGACATTGAGCACATTAAGAGCCAGTCTACTTAAGAGTGAGGAGAGGATTACATATCATCTGCAAATTATGCCATATTTTAGTCCATGCTATTCTTAACAAGTAGCACTGATTCCATAAGCAAGACCTTGTTGAATTAAAGATCTGGATTTGCATAAGATTAGTAACGTTTGGATCTCAGTTTGCACAAGTTAGCAGTAACCTCACTGCTTGCTATTAAAAATGACAAATGAGGGGTTGCGTGCCTCCCTTAAAGGTCAACATACAGTGCACTGTTGGTGCAAGGACCGTTTTTTCAATTAAACACACTGAATAACAGTCATTTTAAATACTGAGCCTCTGAGAAATCAGATCCAGGGTTTGCCTCACTCTGGTACATTTTCTTTCTGAAGACCCACCTGGCATGCAAAGAAGTGTCCGCTGATCTTGACTATAACCTGGTCATTCTCATCAGGTGTCTGGTCCCTGGGCACCACCACTTCTGCACATGTAAGATTCTGAAGCTCATTTACCTGTAGTGACAGAGACAAGTAGCTTAGAGTAAATAATGAGAAATAGGTAATGGTGTCATTTCAGTTGTTGGAACAAACGTATTGTTAGTGCCAACTTTAAGGGAATAACAATGTGGTGATTAATGAGTCAGTGTTTACCGTTTTTCCACCCTTTCCAATTACTCGTCCAGCAGCAAAGGAGGGAACCTTGATATGAGCCTCCAGCTTCACCTCTTCCTTAGGTCCAAAGAAATTCTCTTCCTTGAGCTTGCCAAAAATTCGACACTGTGCCTGCATCCAAACAGTATAGTACAGATTACATGTTGTATACTTATTTATACTTTTAAATGCATACTGGCTGTAAGAACAACCAAACCAAAATACAAGCTGATGCCAACATTAAAAAAAAATACAAATAAAAACAAACAAACAAAAACAAAAAAAACAAAAACAAAAAACCAAACACATCAATCTTCACTTCAGTTGCTTTTACACATGCACTGGAATCCTGAGCTTCTCTAGACTGTACCAGGGTGGGCCACATGTGAGAACACAAATGTCCAAGCAAGTCAGTCCAGACATTAAACAGGCTTGATCCTGCGAGCCCCCTTGTACAATGTCTGTGAAATGTCCGGGTGAGCCCACGTGCAAATACAGCAGGTAATTGTCCGAAGTATTCAGCGAGTGAGCAGGCGTTCAGTCAATCTGCTCAGCACAATACCAGAAAGTATATGAAATATTTACTATGCTCTGTTGTATCTCCCTTCTCTCCTTTAGAAAGGCAGGATAAAATACGCCACACATTTCTGATAATGTGGCTGGCATTGCTTCGATGTCCTTTTGATTTTAGCATTTACTTCCGTCACGTTGTGCCTCCTATATGCTCTGACCTGATTCGCCAGATGCAGTCCAGAGTGCTAATGTCTAAGAATCTTATTACAGATTTATACTTCTATCAGTCTAGTGACAACAAGATCGTTGTCATCAACACATTTTTCAGAACTTCATCACCTGCCTATCACTCACCTTAATCGAAGCTCCGGCAAAGTGTGACAGTTGTTTTATATGTTGACCCTGTTTCCCAATGATTGCTCCCACGGCAAGTGCAGGGATGAACAGGTGAACCGTTTCCGATTCCGGGTGACCCTGCTGGGTAAAAATAGTTTAGTGCTACTGTGACAGAGAGAATCAGACAGATACTAACCGAAGACCACTTGCTCGACTCCAGCCGCCAATGCGCTAACAGAGACTATGGATCTAGCAAAAGCTGTATATATTTTTTTTTAAGCTGCATTGAAGCTCATGCCCTCCACTGGAAACCACCAGCTGTTTCAAAGTGGACAACCTGCCCTGCAGTAACAAACAGACGCTACATTTATGTCCATTGGGATTTTATATGTTCCCAAACTGACTTTAAGTTTCACCCAGCTTATTCAAACAATCTTACAGCAATAATTAAAATGCATTATACATAGCAAATTGACATGCCATTTCACTACACTTAAAATCCACAATCTCCATTTGCCATATACATCATTTAATTTAATAATTCCATCTAAAAAGTTAATCAGGTTGATAAGAGCATCTTTATGTTGACATTTTTGCCACTGCACTCAAGGTAATATCTTATTACAGATGATTTACAGAGGCCTTTCTGCAAACAGCTACAGCACCTCACTTGTGTTAGCAGGGTGTGTGACCAACTTGAGCCCTGAAAGGGGAGATGGTAGCATTTTCAAACAGCAACAACAAGTTGCACTGTTGATTTTGGATGGAGTCCAGTATTCCAGTCAATGTGTCAGCTAAGGGCACTTGAACAACTTACTTTGGCTGCTGCCAAATCAGTGCTGACACGGTTTTACTACCATTTTTAAACAACTGTAAATGCTTCATATTTGGAAGAAATAATCTGCTGAAGCTGATTTAAATAGGACTACTGGGCCAAACTACTGTTGTCGTTCAGGAGTGGTGTCTCCCGACCAACAAGGTTAACTACACACAGAAAAGGCCAAGATCAATGGGCAGCTGAAGAAAAACCCTGCAGCGAGCAGCCACAAGCCGTGCAAAGCACTTTGGGATGGGTGACTTACAGCAAGGGGCTGGCTGCTCGCCAACAGCATAGAAGCCCAAAATGGCCCTTCACCCCCATAAGGACTGCACTAAAGGAAAAAGAAACATTAAACTGAGTGGCTAAAGTCTGTCTGTTCTTGTTTTAATAAGCTATAGCTTTCACTAGCCTAACCCAACAATTAAACAAGGTGAGTTTAAAGCTTAAGAAAAATAAATAAATAAAATAAAGCCAGTCTTGGGTTTTTAAATTGTAGTGTGTGTGCCAAGCCACTGTAGAGTATGCAACATAGAGCCTGTCACTTACTCCATATGATGAGCATCCACTGTGGGCTCCAGGAGGTGGGACGTTAGACATGGAGGGACCCATGCCTGGTGCTCCACTGGGGAACAAGCCAAGAGCATTCAGATTCAAGCCTGGAATCAAGTTTGACTGGAGCTGGAAAGAGAAACTTTCTGTTAACACAGTACAGATCAACTTGTACACCTGCTTATCAAGACCATATTCATCAACTGTTAAATTACAGCTCATCAGAAAGTGACAAAAATAAATTACAAAGTTAGCCATTTTCCAAGTCAATCCAAACATTTTAAGTGATAAACATGTTTACAGTTGCACATTACACAGATTGGCTGGATCACTTAAATATACACTTATATAGCATAAAAAGAGGTTGCAATGTTGGCATCCAGTTAGATAATGTAAATTATTCCTGAATTTTAGTCATTCCCCCATTATCTAAACAGATAAAATCTAAAAGATTTCCTGTTAATCTAAACTTTGTCACAATAATTATCTGTCTCTGTATGGGCAGTGGGGTTTTTCCTTTTTAAAGAAATTGTAGGAATATTTATTTTTTATTAAAGAATAAGCACAAAAGGCTTACATTCATAGCAGCCATGTCGCTCTCATATGATTCCCTGATCTTCTTCATCACTTCCTCTTCAGCTCTTGAGCATGTCTCAATGGATCCTTTCACTGTGATGGTGCGTTCTGGGTTGTACAGGGTCAGGTCCTGGAGACTGGACAAAACAGGAGGCAGAAATGAAAACACTGCAACAATAATGCATACCATTCTTTGAGAGACTTTTATAAATGAGCATAACCAGTCTCTTCTTACTGATTTTAAATGTCAATACAGTCAATTTCACAGCACAGCTGCAGTCATTAGCCTCCATTTATGTTCATTTACTTGACAAAGTAGTGTCCTTAAAAATAGTACATCAGCACCAAAAGTTCACCCCAGTGGAGATTTCCAATCTCTACTCTATACAGTGTTGATGGCTCCCTGTCTCCATTTAAACATTGAATAACATAGGCCATTTACTTTGTATACATTCGTAAATTATTGTAAGCATGACCTAAATAAAGCTAATCTGACAGACTGACTCAGGCCCTTGGTAAAGACAGCAGATCAGAGAAAAGAGCCAGCATGAAGCTTGGCTTGTTGAACTGGGGGAAGCATACACCGACTCAAGTCAAGCAGTAGATACTGGTTTTGTAAGCTCAGCTCATTTGTCAGGATTCAGCTGAGGAAGGTACTAGTTGTTGAGATGTGACAATAGTTTGTCCATTGTCCCTACAAGTACCTGGGACTTGATTTATAGTAGCTGAACACCGAACAACAGCGGAAATAAAAGTGTTCAGGTTATGGGTCAGTAAGTAAAGAGGCATAAATTGTGACAACCAGTCTTACGGTGAGATTGTAATCTTGGTCCCTGTGTCCTGCTCAATTTTCTTCAGGTTGCGTCCTTCCTTCCCAATTAGTCTTCCTACAAAGTTATTGTGTGCAAGGATCTTTAGTGGGATCTCCTCCGTACTGCAAAGACACAGGATTTAAACTTAAGTGCATTTACTTGATCAATAAAATATACATTTTTACAAGCCTAACAAGTCATTTGCAGTCTCCAATCATAAACTTTCGTCAATTTTAAACACTCACAACTGGGCATCACAATATGCATACAATATAATTTTGACTGCACTGTACCATGTGAAAAAAAATTAATTCTTGAAGAGGTTAAGAAAGAAGTGGTTGCTTAACAAAATAATTACCACTGTACTTTCATCATTAGGTGACAAAACCATTAGAGCTGAGAATCAACCAAGCAACATATCTTTTCACACTTGTTTTGGCATAAACTCACAACTTTGTGTCAAGGGCTTCCTTCTGCATGATCTCCATGATTGTTCTACAAGCGTTTGAACAACCTTCAGGTGTTGAGTGAATTGTGATGGGCTTCTCTGCTGCACCTGCATTTTCTTTTCTATGGATGTCAATCCTGGAGTACATGAGAGAACATTTATAAATACTTCAATATAGTTAACAGCACAAGCAAAACTTAGTTCAATGCTCAGTGCAACTCCTAATGTCTATGTACATACTTTGAGTGGGTCTGTTTGGTGATGTTGCGAATAGTAGCACCCTCTTTGCCGATAATTGCACCTACAAACTGTGTTGGAACCAGCATGCGCAGTGGGATGTCTGACTGTACTTTGGGCCGGGCGCCCAGACCCGGAGAGCCTGAACGAGGGGTTCCTCGGGCATTAAAGCCTCTCCTGCCCCCTGCTGCAGGACCCTCTGGTGCAGCAGTCTCATCTGGTATATAGGACACTTTCAAAGCATAGTTCTCCATCATATATCCATTCAGCTTCTCCATTGCACTGGGGAGCATAAAAAGATGTCAGTCTCTGGTAAGAATTTTTGATTGCCACCGAGTAGAATATGATTTAATCAGACAGGAAAAGTTTTCAATACCAGCCACAGAGTAAAGAGCTCTGACTGGCTCAAAGATCAAACAATGTTCTGTTACAAGACTAAAACAATCGTGTAGACCCAGACCTTCTTAAGGCTCAAGGGACTGCAAGAAGAGTAGTGCTCCTTACTAGTCCTACAGACTGCACAGAAATACACCCCAACCCCAAGAGTTGAATTCTCCATTAATATGTCTGCCTTGTTGAACTGGAGGATTTACATGATCAACTATGCCTGGAGTCTTCTATTGCTCGTGCTAAGAACAATATTGTAGTATGATTCATGTACACCAGGGGGCACCAGGTGGCCAATTTAACCCCCTCCCATTCCAACACACAGTCCTCTGCCTCCACTACATTAATGCTTTTTATTCAAACTAGACTAGTCTTGCAAGGAGGAAAATCAGATTCACAACAAGAACATTTGAGGAAAGTCATGTAATTTCCAATAGAGAACACTGGGTAAAGCGAAAAACAAAAATGTCAAGACACGAAGACAGATGAGTTTGAAGTTAATCATGTGAATGGGGTGTGTGTGTACTCACAGCCTGGCCTGGTCCTTGGCTGCATATCGAACGTTGACTACTGCAGTCTCTGTGTCAGTGTTTACTGTGGGGCAATACAAAGCAAAGTCAATTCACACACTTTCTATAATGTTGACAATTCACTACGCTGAGCTAGTCTTGCACAGACAATTGGAAATATTGTGCTTTAAGAATACCATTTGTTTCAAAAAGAAACTACAACAAAAAAATTGCAGTATTTCTGAATAAGATGTGTGTTGAGGCAAGGTGGTGGAATTACATTTTAATCAGTCTTGTGACAGAGACTGTATTTACCTTGTTCACAGCTCTCTACTGTACCATACTGAGCAAGCATACCATCCAAAACCTGAGAGAAAAAGAAAGAAAAGGCATGATTACTCTGACTTTGAAGGCTTTGACCAGAACCTGTTAGCAAGCAGAAGCAAATCTATGGGAACCAGACCAGCTCGCTGCCAGGACACACTCCATTAATTTTGAAACCCAGAGTTCAATGCTGAGTTACGTGGATACATTTGCTGCCTTCTTGTAAAAGCCCGTCTACCTCAAATTATGACTTTCCCCTTGAGGCCCTTGCATGGAGCTCCACAGGCTGAGAGAGTTTTATTATACTTTTTTAAAGTCTTGTCAAAAATTATTCATGTTAACAACATGAAACAATGCACCTAACACCACGTGATTAAGAGGCAAAATTCAGACTACTCTCTGTAAAAATGAGTTTCTACAGCCATGGTTGTTTTTACTTGCTCTTTTCTTGCATGTACATTTATAGCCAAAATTCCCAACAGGTTAATCATACATTAAAAAAGCAAATACAATAATTCAATATGCATCCTCAAGCCACACCATGCCCACCATCTGCCCAAATGGAGACCAAAGGATTTAAATTCATAGATGATCAAATGTGGCGGAAGGGGGAGCGAGGGTTCTAAGCTAAGCTAAGACCACTGACTATGCTCAGTCAAAACCAAGGCCACACCCCCAAGAGCTCAACCCCACTTTCTAGCCAACAGGACAGCGTCCCTGCCCCCCACCCCTATTGCATACTCCACCAGCCCACCAACCAAGCAACCTCCCGCCTCCCTGCCATCTCCACTCCCCATCATTGGCTGCTCCAGGACTGAGAGTTCCCTGAAACCAAGAGTTTCTGGCTGGCTGATGTGCCTGTCCATCTGTCAGTCCTGGCCAATAGGAATCCAGGCCATTCAGGAAAGGGTGGGGTACATTCCAGCAGGAAGCAGTGACTGGGGGAGGGGTGCAAGTTCATGCTACACATTCTGTGAATCGGAGCACATGGAAGGGAAAGGGAAACAGTCCAGGCCCACCCACCCACTACAGCTTGTGAACACGCCACTACTCTCACCACTATTCTCTCGCCGTAAAGAAACACACACACCATGACCCATTGTGTTATCTACCTGATAAGATACATACAAGGCCTTCGCTTCAAATGATCTTTCTATTCTGTCCTTCATTTTTTTAATCCCTCCCTCTCTAAGGGGGGAGAAACCACCATGTCACCTTTTGAGAAGGCAAGCAGCTTGCTCGCTACATACTAGGAACATGGGTGGTTCTGGAGCTGCAGTCAATGGACATAAAGCGTGCCCACCATTACAGAAGCTTCTGAGCCTTTCCATATTCATTTACCCACAGTGAGTGAATCCGGTTAAAATATAAAGCGATGTATAAACCTTACAACTTGTGATACTGAACAATGGTGCAATTTAATAAAAATTCTCATTAGGATTTTATAGTCTTTATGGAGCTGGAAATGAAAGTGAACAATAAGCACACGCTATCACAGCTAAACCTCTGCAGAGGACAGAAAGGAGGGGGAGAAAAAAAAAACAAAAAAACACGTCACCTAAAGCCATTTTACCAGAACAGAAGATTCCACATGGAGGACAACAGTGGGATCTAACGTTTGATGCATATGATTCCTATAAAGAAGCCTAAGTGTAATTTCACAATTTTAAACTTATGACAAACTTTAGTCCAGAAATGTTACATTTGGCCCACAAATTTGTATATATTATTCACAGTAAAATGTTTAAACTGACACCAAATACCAACATTTAAATTAAAGACTTTCTCACATGCAGAAAAAGAAAGCACACTCTCACTCACACACACACACACACACACGTTGCTCAACACTCATTTCACTAATCAGTCACTGGCCCTCAAATCTGACCATGTTGCACCATTTCTATTGATATTCATTTTTAAATCAAAGCTTTTTGCTCATTAACCCTTAATATGCAATGGACCACATTTAACAGCGATTTAACACCGACTTGTGTGTTTTACCATTTCTACACAGTACATCTATTATCAAAGCCTGTTGTGTGAACATCTGATGAACAACTACTTATGCATCTAAGAACCATTTTACACAAGTGAGTCAAACATGCTTTTTTGGTAGAATTTGGCAAATTTTGTGAGGGCATTTTGAATAAATTCCATGGTTCACATTTAATCCAATGCAAATAATTTGCTCTTTAAAAAGAGTTACCTGTATTGGAATAGTTGTGTACACAACTGACGCTTTGGAGAGGATTAACTGCAAGTCATGAATTTTAGTTTCAGATTTGTCCTCGTGTGAAACCTCTAAGCTGTTTTACATGAATGTACTAGGGGACAAAATAATGAACAAAAACACTTGTATCTAATACAATACAAATCTAATGATTCAGCACTATAAGCCTCAAATAATCTCTCTTTAATTTACACATGAACATTATGAGTATAGTGATGTAAGGTATTTATGGTGGCATTTCTGGTTGGCGTCATTCTAGAAATTACTATTTAGTTACAAATTTAAAAATCCCAAAAGTTACACACATTGCCAAAAAAAAAAAAAAATTATAATAAAACCCACAAGACCATAACTATTTAATAAGTAAAGCAATTCTTAAAACAAGAATATGTCCAATAAACCATATAAGGACTTGCTCATTTGGGCTAGTCAGGTCAAAGCCTTCATCACATGAATGTTTCACAACTCCTCAGACAATCCCCTTGGTTTATTTTTACTTTATTTCCACATGAGTTTTTTGCAAAAAAAAAATGCATTGTGTGAAAAGGCTCAAACCAGCACTCCATGTGAAAGACACCCATAATGCACCACAACAAGACAATTTACAGGACATTTGCCACTAAAGAAAAATCAAATCCAAAGAACCAAAATTTTTCAGGAACAGTCTAGTACTAACCATGTGATATGTATGCTTACAATTTCTATGTGTACGATTCAGCTACAACATCCAGATATCCATATTTTCTCCAGCATCTTACCACCTATCTTGCCATTCCCAAGCTGTAGAGCCACCAAAAAAACACAACCATACAATCTTCACTGTTCCATTGATACCAGTAATGATTCCTACTCTGCCCGTTTGGTTTGACCTGCAGTTCTGCTCCAAAAAATAAAAATAAAAATTTTTTTTAAAGAACCACAACATCAAGCACATGCTTGACTGACACCCAAAGGGAAGTAAGGTGACTCCTGAGGCCACTAATTGAGAACCCAGTTGGGTTGCCCCCATTGTGCCCCACCCTTGAAGCAGTTAGCAGCCCGTTAGCACTCACCTCCCACTGCATGTGAGGCGGGATGTTCCTGATCTGCAGCTTACAGCTCCTGGAGAGAGAACAAGGGAGGAAGAAGGTGGGGATGGATTTTTAAAAAAAAAAAAAAAAGTGAATTGAAGGGAGATGGAAAAAAATGAGACAAGAGGAGAAATAGTTAGTTGCCAACAATTCCAACATACAATGATAAAAATCACAGACAAGGTATTCATTTATTAAAAAAAAAAAAAAAAAAAAAAGAAAATTTGAAAAATGCAGGTCTTCATTGCTTCTGCACACTGAGACAGACCAGGGTTGAGAAGCTGCAGATTTCACTTCTGTTTTAATAGACTTTCCAACTCCAAGGGTATCTCAGCGCACCTGCTGAGTAAAATGTGGGAGGAAGTAATAGGGGGAGAAAGGCTGGTTAAGGGGGCATTTGGAACCACCACTAGGTGGCCTAAATTGAGTTGAGGGTGCTCAAAATTAAAATTAAGCTAAATACGTACCACGCCCTCTCTCTCTCTCTCTCTCTCTCTCAAATCGCCAACTGTGTCAAAGCTCAGAATTAGGAAACTAAAAAAAAAGGGTGGCGAAGTGGAGGAAACATGCAGTAAGAGACATCAAGAAGAAAGC